>RXPK01002643.1:0-98123 GCA_004143645.1 Protaetia brevitarsis | reverse complement strand
AACTTCACGAGAAGATGGTGTCAATCGATGGGACTCAATGTTAACCCCACTAAGACAACCCTAGTAGCATTTACCAGAAAAAGAAAATCCAATCTTAGAACCATAAAACTGGATGGGCAAAATATAGACTGGAGAGAGGAAGTTAAATATCTAGGCCTTACCCTAGACAATAAACTTCTATGGAACAAACATGAATTTGAAGTAACCAACAAGGCCAAAAGAGCTCTGATGGTGTGCAGAAACTTTGCAGGGAAAAATTGGGGATGCAACCCAAAAATACTGCTTTGGATGTATACAGCGATAGTGAGACCGATCATCACCTATGCATCAGTAGCATGGAGCAAAAGAACTAATCTGGCCACCGCGGGAATTAACCTCTCGAAAGTGCAAAGATTAGCATGTGAAAACATAACGGGGGCTATGAGAACCTGCCCAACAGCAGCCATTGAAGTAGTATTGGATCTTGCCCGCTCCACATTGTAATAGAGCGCGTGGCGAAAAGAACCGCACTAAGAATGGTCAAGGAAGGAATGATTAGGCATAGGCTTCAATCTCCCGACGGTGATCAAACCTGGGATATGCCCCGGGGATGATATGTTAAAAAAATTTAGCTTTGTGAAGGAATTCACCACAAAGCTAAGTAACAGGAGCTAGTGGGATCATCCATCTTGAACTTGAATAGAAATGCCATCAAATGGTATACTGATGGATCCAAAACGGCAGAAGGAACTGGAATAGGAATATATGGGCCCAGAACTACATATTTCGAAAGCTTGGGAAAATACCCAAGTATATTTCAGGCGGAAATACACGCTATTGGAAGATGTGTTCAGTTCAATATGGATAGGAACTATCGGAAGCAGGAGATTATCATCATATCTGGTAGTCAAGCAGCCATCAAGGCGCTGAGCTCATATGAAATCAGCTCCAAGATAGTCTGGGAATGCCTAGGGAAACTAAATGAGCTAGGCAAAAGAAATAAAGTAACCCTCCTGTGGGTTCCGGGTCACACAGGAGTGGAATGAAACGAAATAACGGATAACCTCGCAAAAAAAGGGGCTGGAATGCCTTTTGTAGGGCCTGAACCCTTCTGCGGGTTAAGTAGCAGTACAATACTGAAGAAACTAAAAATAGAAATGGAGCAGAGAAAATCCAGTTATTGGGAAAATCTCCAGGAAATGAGACAAAGTAAAATTCTTCTGGGAACTTATAACCAGAAGAGGTTTACAGAATGCATCAACCTGAGTAAGAACAATGTTCGCATTTTAACAGGAATACTTTCAGGCCATTGTAGACTGAAAGGACATCTGAGTAAGCTTGGATTGGAAAAAGATCCTGAATGCAGATTCTGTGGGGAACAGGATGAAACACCCATCCATCTCCTCTAAAACTGCGTAGCACGTGCAACTCGAGGGCATTTCACCTAGGAGCATGTGAAATCGAAGAGGGAGACTTACCTAGACTGGGGCCCTTTGACATCCTACACTTTCTGAAAGGAATAGGACTGGAAGGCCAGCTGTAAAGCAGCAAGAATAGGGGACACAATAGATCTTTTAGGTCGCAGTGTAACACCACCCTCTTACTTACATACATATACAATTGTTTCATTCTAGCAACGGCCAACATTTCTATGATATTACCGACTTATTATCTACAATTTTAAGACATACCTATAATCTCTTTAGCTTTTGGGATAAACCTATTCATATAACATTTTTAATCTACAAAGAAATAATCTTTAATGGAATACCAAACACTTAGTATTTATTATTAGAACCAGCAAAAAATTTCTTTTAGACCAAGGCAGCACCCTCATGAGGTTTAACAAAAGTATGAAAGTACCTTCTTACGTCCCAGTAAACGTAGTAAACTAAACTAAAAATTATAACATCGCAAATTTACGGTAGCTAACAACTTAGAATTTGATTAAGAAATATCTACAGGTGTTTCACCAGCAGTTTACTAATTATGTAGGAGTTCCCCTACATAATTAGTAAACGGTGACAGACAGGAAAAAGTCTTTTGTAGAATTATAACACCAAATTATCGGAATTTATACAGGTTGTTTCGTAACCTCGGTACAGTTTTAACTTCCTTTTTTTAAATACAAGATCCCCAATATAATTGCATTTTTAAAAGCGCCAGTAAAATTAAAAAAGAGGTAAGTCATAATATATTTTAGGGCTAAACTTATTAATTTTCAAGATATCTTTAATTTTCTAAAAATTGTGTCTCTTGCACTGATTGTAATTTCATTACCACTTGGAATAAGTGGATATCAAATTTTGAAATATCTTAGTACGGACCTACTTACAGTAAAAATGTGTTGTTTTATTTTCACTGATTTGTAACTCTGCATATTCTTCTTGAAGTCAACTATTGCGGCAAAAGACTTGAAAGTCAGGATCATCCAAACCACTGGCGTAACTGTCATTTTCAACAATATCACCACAGCTAGTAGACATGGTCGGTTACGTATCTCTATATATTATCAGCCAACATTTATGACAAAAAAAGAAATAGATATTCAAAATTCCCGCAAAATACTTAATAAAACAATTTAACTTTCATTAACACAATTTTCTTTTGCCTAAATCTAACTATACGTGGCCAGCCAGCTATGTTTTGACTTGCTAGTTAACTTCTTATAACCTGAGAAAACTTGTATGAAAATCGAATCGTCCTGGAAACAGGTCACTGCATACCCATTATAGCACATTATAAGATAACATTGTACCGAGTCTACATCACATATCACAAGTTCGAAATTCGTGCGGTCAAATGCTGTAAAATTGCGTATTCGACGGATCCAATTTCAATATTTCATCGAATATAGTACAAAGTAGTCGTCATCGTATCTGATGAGCTACGCAATATTGTTTGTTTATAGTTTATTTGTAGGTGTATATTTTGTTATAAGAACATATTTATGATGATAGGTATAGAGATAGTTTACAGGTTTTAATATAGTTTTTGGTAAATAATTGTTATATATGCACATATCCATAATTGGCTTTTATTTCGTTTAACTATATTCCACCAATTCGACCCTTTTGTAACTTTAACATGTAGTAGTTAACCAATGAACAAATAAGATATATTTTATTGGTAGGTGTCACTTTGGGGGTTAGTATAAAAAAATCACTCCCAAAAAATATACTTCTCGTTTTTTACAGTTTCCAGTATTACAAAAATTAAAAAAAAAAATATTATAATGAGTTTATGGATAGTCAAGTACAGTTTAAATTTCATAAAGATATCTTCAATAGGTAATGAAAAAAAATTACTTTAAGGATTGTCACCCTCATTTTTCCCTTACAGTACAGGACAATACAGGGGTTAGGGATATGAAATTAATTGTATGGCTATTTTAGATGAAGAACAATAAAAGCAAGGAAAGAACCCTTCATCAGATGCGAGTGCAGTTTTCATATGCTTAACCGGCTAGACCCTTTGATTCAGTTATTCTAAGTGGTGATTAAATTACAATGGCTTTTCTTAAACAGTGCAAGCGATACAATTTTTAGAAAATCAAGTATATCTTTCAGACTAATGAGTTTAGCGCCGTATCTTATTTTTTTAAAATTTAATGGTACTTCCCCCTTTACAAATGCCGATAACTTTGCATTATAGAAAAATTATAATCTTACAACATTTATAAAAACGTGTTTTCTATCTGTCACTGTCGTATAGAGAAATCTCCTGCTGGAGAAACTCCCTGTATAAATAAAAGAATTACAGACAAGGACATATGGACTGGATCACCCGGTATATGAATGTGTGTTCGTATGTGATATTCTTGGGGTAATTTTAGAATAAACAATTCTTTAGAGCAATTAGTGGGAAAAAATACATTCACAATTTTAAAACTAAAATAAATAAAAAATAAATATACGTCCCTGTATATTGTTATGTTACTTATTGTTAGTTATTTTAACTAATATGAGCTGAATTTGTGATTAGTATCACGATATTTAGATTAGATCGTTTTAAATGGTTAAAGTCATATCGATCCAAATTGTATGACTGGTTGCTTATATTTCAGCAGTTGTGAGATATATTACATACAATTTAAATAATCTTTTAAGGTAACTAAACTAATATTTTTTAATTCAATTAAATTGAGTGTATCTGTAAATTAGGGATTTTAAACTATGTATATAGAATCAGGTGTCTAAATAAAAAGAAGGTAGAAATCTTGTAAAGTATTAAGGAATTAATTTGGTTTCCTTTAATTCCTTAAATTCGAATTGTTTTTTTCTTTTGTTTTAACGGACTAACTACTAGAACTAAATCAGTACTTATAAGAATGGTAATATTGAGGAAATCGATCTGAGTATGTCACTACTAAACACATCAATATAAATAAATTTGAAAGACATTTAAGGATATCGTAAATAAAATCCAGAGAAATGTTAACTTGTTTTGTTTTATGTCTCTATTTTGTAAATTTAATTGTAGGTAAAAACAGAATGCGGATATTGTATATATTGTTATGGAGAGAGTATTTAATATTCTACTATTATTTAAAAAGGGAATGTCACTATTTTACTTAATTATATTTTAAAACTTATTAGATATAATAAAAAAAAAGGATATTATATGTAGCAGCAGACAGCTAGACGATGTCCAGGTGATGTAGGTAATCTCTGCATTTGGCAAGGCTTTCGAGGCATTTCCCTTTAGAATTTTCCCTTCAGGAAGCAAGATGATCAGCAGTGATACACCTACACATCGAAAAAGAATATTAGAATTTGTATAGTATATCATTACAATAGATTTTGACACATCAAATTTGGATCCACCTTTAATTCGAGTGAACAGTTTTATTTCTTTTACAGAGTATTTATTTCTGTAAATTTTTGTTTAATAATGTTTTTATATGCATTGGCAGACCAATTGCTTTGATATGTCAACAGACAGACATGGGAATTGCTGGAAATTGGATTCTGTAACAACTCTATGTGTATAAATGGTTGCCTACCTTTTAGGGGCATAGTAATGAATTTTAGATTGTTAATTTTTTTATAGTAATAAGCTTTTAAAAATTAAAAATGTATTTTTCTCATAATGCAGAGACTCATACCTTTGTTATATAAAAAGTGTAAGGTGATTCCAGATTTTGTAATTTTATTTATTTTCACATCGTTGAAGATCTGACAATCCTGTCGATCACATGGCCATTCTCATATGTAAAACAAATGGAAGTTCTCATTTCGGTTATTATAACGGTATTTCTCAGACAGTTGGACTCCTTGCTTGGAGACAATCGCATGCAAGTCAGTTAATACAGTTTCAATTCGAACCATTCACTAACCGAACCTCTTTCGAGGCAGACATTTTCTGTTTGTTCTCTTAAAAAATTAACGGTTATTTCGATAAAATCCAATTTTATTCCAAATTACGACCTAAAAATAATTGTTAATTGTTAAACAAAGTTTTTCACATAAATTTTATTCCAAATTACACACGATTTTTGGGTAATTTTTCTTCAACGACGACTTTTCCGAGTAATGTTCTTGTCCTGAGCGACCCATCCTCTCTGATCTGAAGTACCTATCTTCGATGTACCCGAACCAGGGCCCATATACGACTTGAACAGTCCTGACCACCGATGATCGCAGAATTCGGCTCTGTAAAAAGGTACTCCTCGTTAAATCTACCTAAAAAATAAATGTATTATTTCAATGCTAATCTAAATTGAATTATACTTATAAGAAATTTTATATTAATCCGTTCTGCTGAATTTGAGGTTAGAAAATCGTTTGTAACATAGCTAAGCGGTCTCCAGTTATTTTGGGGGAAATTGTGTAATTAGGTTTATAAGTATTTGTTATGTTTTTACGTTACGAACCAATATCCAGTGATTTACCATCAAGGTTGGCTACTCTGTTTCACACCTTTATTCAAATCTAATATAACTCCATTTGAACGGTCAGAAAACGCGGGATTTTTAAAATTTATTTCAAACGTATTTAAGTAAGAAACTATGAATTTGAATCGCAAAAGGTGGAATCACTTAATGAAACTTTAGTGTTATTAATTAAACGAACTCACGGACTTACCTGAGATTATTATCCATAGATTTATGTCTGATGTTAAACAAGTCAGATTTTGAATTTGATTTAAATAAATAAAATCACTTTTATTCTCACTTAAATGTTTCATTTACACATAAGGGATTGAACACGATTAAGACACGACATTATCATGCCTAACACATCATTTAAACTGGTCTTAAACATTGAATTTGAGGGAGAGCACAATTGACAACATCCTCCCACCACATCCCAACGCGTACTGAGTTAAAATATAAGAAAGTAACGAGCTATTCAATATTTTTTTTATGTCACCGCCCCTCGATCGGAAATTTCTCGT
The DNA here is from genome assembly GCA_004143645.1 of Protaetia brevitarsis. Lineage (NCBI taxonomy): Eukaryota > Metazoa > Arthropoda > Insecta > Coleoptera > Scarabaeidae > Protaetia > Protaetia brevitarsis. The sequence goes on along the minus strand of RXPK01002643.1, from coordinate 91,745 downwards.
CTTGCATGCCATCTGGCTGGTGAGATAGAACGCTTCTAAATCAAAATTATAAATAATAGATGACACTGGTATATATAAAAACTTGATTTTTTTATTCAATTAATGAATTTCTCTTAAAATTTATTTTTTTAATCCGGGCTGTATGCTACTGTGTAGCGTAACAATATATATATTTGATGAATTTTCAATTTTTTGACGGCTATTAACTGAATTACTATGATTTATTTTTAATTTGAATTACTTCTAAAATAGGTATACAATGATTTCTAACTTTTTCTCTTACTAATATTTTGACGTAACCACTCGTCGCACAGTGGTTTAGGATCTGATATACGCGATCGAAACCGACAATTTCATCTTTTCCCAATCGTTGCAAAATTGTGATATGCTACTCTTCTTACATTAGTTCAAGTTCTAGGCTGGAATTACAACTGATGCATTACAGAAATTAAAGATACACGCTTTCAAAGATCGTAAAGTTCACATCTTTTAAATAATGCGATTCTAATGTTTATAAATTCTTCACATTGTCCAAAGAAATTCTTTGGAAATATAACTGCTTTATGAGTTTATAATGAAATTCTTATCATAATACTATCATTAAGTGCGATTAAGGGTATTAGAAATTTATCTTTTGTTTGCTCAAGCCCCTATATGCAATTATATGCATATTCTTATGAAGTAGGTAATTAATCGAAGTATCAATAAAGAGGACAACTTAGACGGAATGTGGTCAAAATAATATTGTTCCTTAATGAGTTATAAATATAAGGAAAGTTTATTTACATGCCCCTACGTGCCCTGAAGGTGGCAGGTAGGGTATGTAAATAAGGGTAGAGCTAAAGCCTATAAAAGGCTGCAAGCATGGGTATATAAAATCATTCCACAGAGCTTGTTTTGTTAACTGTTATGTGTTTTTATAAGACTTTATATCGGTGTTTCCACTTGCAAACTTTGTTATTTCTTGTGTTTTTGTTTTCTTTTCGAATTGCCGTATTGTGGCCATGGCGAATCGGCCAATCACACGTATGGTCCTGCATGAAAAAATTATGGAATTTCATGAAGAATCCACGGAACTGCGGAAAAATCGAGTTCTTGATTTCCTGAAGAGCATTTTCAAACAAATGGTGACGAAATTGCAACAAAGACTCTTGTGAATTTTACCAGAGAATCGTTTTCTCTCCCTATTATCGAAATTGGAAAAGTGCGCACAGAATGAACAATCGCTTCTTAGCAAAATTTGGCGCCTGGTTGCAAGAAGAAATAAAGTTTCCTGAAGTAGTTCTTCGTTGTATTCCCTGTCCTCTTTTAGTAGCGGGGGGCGACTATCGAAAAACTTTGTGGATGCTTCAGTGGTAATTAGACGTAGAAAAACACAACAGTTAAGAAAGAGAAATCGACTGCTGAATTAGCTTTTGCGACATCAATGAAGCTAAGAGAAAGTGGTGATCCAGCTGGGCACAGCTTCTCGAGGAAATGACCACAACAACCCCTTCACGTCGAAGCGAATTTTAACTCGTTGGAGATCTCCACATTATGAACAGTCAAGTTATTCATTAGAAGAAGCCGTTGCGCTTTTAATTTCTGCAAATCTGACTAAGACACAGTACAACACATTAAGAAGTGGAGCTAACCAGCACGGACATGCTTTGTATCCGCCGTATTATAAAGTCTTAGAAAGGAAGAAGCTTTTTTACCCATCGCAAATTTCAATCTCCGAAAAAAAGTGTGAAGTACCCCTGCAAAATTTATTAAATAACACTTGTGAAAGTATTTTTAAATGTATTTCACTTGAAGCACGAGAAAGTTCATTAGTTTTATGTGTAAGTGGGTTTGACGCAGTTCGGATACACCGCGTATAAACATCAAGTCAAGATGCACCACGTGCGGATGATAGTATTTTTATAACATCTTTGGTTCCGCTCCAATTGATCGATGAAAAATCCACAGACATTATATGGAAAAACCGCGACCTGCCTCTAAGAGATATTGTCGCCCAATAAGACTTCAATGGGTGCATGAAACTGCAAATATTTCAGCACAGGAAGAAGCGGCGTGAAAAGTGAAATTGAAAATTTGATCCCATATGTCTCTCCAATAGGAAAAATCAATTTCAAAATGTGTTTAACAATGGTGGACGGGAAAGTCTGCAATGCGCTGACAAACACTTCAAGCATGACTTGCTATCTTTGTGGAGTAAAAATTTCACAAATGAACAATATAGTATCTCTTCGGCAACTGCCAGTTGATCCGAACTCTTTAGAATTTGGATTGTCTGTTTTACATTCGTATATTCGTTGTTTGAATGTTTACTACATATTTCATATAGGCTTGAGCTGCAAATGTGGAAAGTGAGCAAAGCTCACAAGGAGGCTTTGGAGACACGAAAAAGAAAGATTCAATCAGAAAAAAAAAAAATTGTCTTCTTGTAGATACTCCGAAAACTGGATCTGGGAATACAAATGATGAAAGTACTGCAAGACGTTTCTTTTCAAATCCATCTCTATCAGCGGAAATTACTGGATTGACGAAGGATTGATTAACGTTTTGGTGTAATTTTGCGTACAATCAACAGTAATTATGAAATCAATATCCATAACTTCGAGTTGTATTGTTTAAAAACTACGTTTCATTATACAACTGGTACTACATGCCATCCTTCGTTCACAAACTATTGATCCATGATGTCCAATTATTGTAAAAGAAGCAATTCTTCCTATTGGTGAACTATCTGAAGAGGCTCAAGAATCGAAAAATAAACACATTAGGCGATATCGTCAACACCACACCAGAAAAATTAGTGCGGAAAAATAAAGGAAGATCTGTTTCACAGACTCATCCTTAGTTCTGATCCATTGTTAAGTTCATTTAGTGTTACGCAAAGACCACATAGGAAGTTAGACGACGACATGTTGCAATTAGTGGTAATTAACAGAGATGAACAAGACACTTTGTCCCTCGAAGAACAATAGACTTGAGTGAAGAATTTTCAGAGGAAGAATCATTCTAAAGGTTTTATCAATATGTATATTTATATTATTATTACTATTACTATATTATTACTATTGCGACTATTACCAAGCATATTATTAAAATTTTAAAAATAAATAAAAATTTTATTGAAACAAAGTTTTTTATACCTCTTGTATAGTTGCACCTTTCCCTAAACGGTACACACACTTTCACCCTCACTGTAAGTTGAAGATGACATGGTGTACCAAAACTTTTTCGTCAGTTGATTCTACATGCCTTGAAGCCCCTATGGTTAAATTTTCACCTCGTTTGGTCAACTATTTAAGGAGCTAGAGGTTTCGATCATGTATATCGGATCCTAAACCACTGTGCGTCGCTCCCTAAGTGCATATTTTCATCTGCTGTTATATTTTTGTAAACTTTCTCTTTGCTGATTTTTGCGCTCATATCTCCATTTAATATTTTTACTTCGTATGGTTCGGCCATCTTTCCCATATAGCTCCTATCTCTTCATAAAATGCATTTTTGTCTCTTAGGTTCTTGTCATCTGTGGGTGAGTTAATGCTCACTATTCTTAGCTTCCCATACTTTTCTTGTAGTAGAATTTTACATGTTCTATCTGAGATCTCCTCAAAATCTATTACCTCTCCTTTCAGCTCTGTATTTATAATAAAACCAACTCCAAAGTATCCTCCATATTTCTTCACCGCTATTAAAGAAATTGTATTCTTCTCTTGTGCTTATTTATATTTCTTTTTGCTTGGTTTCTTGCAGCGCGTATCTATTTCGTATATTTCCATTATTTGAATCAATTCTCCTTTAATTGCTCCTTCTTCATTCGTCCGTCTTGCATTCTAAGTTTTTACTTAAATCATCCTTTTCCTTGTATGATTTCGCGATATATTTCTTGTTTCTTCCATTTCGTTAATTTCATGTCTATACCTTCATCTCTCTTGTTCTATTTTTGATTCATTCTTATTTTATGCTATCCAATAATTCCGTTTTGTTTCCTTTTCTTTTGTCGTGTCTTCTTTGTCTGCTCTCATCTTTTCTCACGTATATGGTAATGCAACATAGTTTCAAAATTTGTTTCAGTTGTTGTCTAATTATTTTCTGCATTTAGGAATTGTTAATTGAATCACTACACCTTTCTAAAACGAATCATATTTTAAATATCGGTTGGATGCTCTAGGGAGGTGGTTGCGAGTTTTAAATTGTTTAAAGTATGGAAACGACTTAACCTTGAGCTTTTGCAAAGCTGTTATACTTCAAAACCAAATCCTGGGATCATAATTTCTTTTGTTTACAATCATAACTATATAGAGGACTAAGGAAAAATGAAGTAATAGGAATGCACGGTGAAGACACTAAAAACAACAATGGTCAAAGACTTATAGATTTCTGTATGCTTAATAAGATGATTGTGGCCAATACTTTCTATGATCACAAGGACATACACAAGTTTACAAGGATTGGTAAAAAGGGAACGGAAAAGTCAATAATTGATTATATACTGGTAGAACGAGATAATAGGAAAGAGGTTACAGACGTAAGGGTATATTGGCGGAGATTGGAAGCGACCATTTCATGCTCATAGGAAAAATACGTAATAAAAGCTGGGATGTAAGAAAGAATGAACCGAATAATATAAAAGAATATGAAGCAGTGAAGACATACAAACTTAGAGAGGAAATAATTGCTAAGAGATATGAAGAGGAGATAAGGAGGATAATATATAAGGAAGGAGTGACAGTAGGAGATGAAGATATTGAAGAAACGTGGAGGATCTTTAAGGCGACAGTCAATGAGGCAGCCAAAAAAGCGTGTGGGATAATAAGAAAGAAAAAGGATAGGAAAGCAACTACATGGTGGAATGAAAGTGTGAAACAAGAGGTCAAGTGTAAAAATGAGAAATGAAGGATATATTTACAAAACAGAACACAAGATAATTACAATAAATACAAAGAGCAGAGGAAGAAAGTTAAAGAAACCATCAGAATGGAAAAAGAAAAGAGTTGGAAAACATTTGGTGATAAACTGGAAAAAGACTTTAGGGGAAACCAAAAACTTTTTATGGAGTCTTAAGGAAGGTTAGGAAAGGGAAGCATACGATGAGAAATATAATAAAAGATAAAAATAGTAAACTATTAACGGAAGAAAACCAAATTATGGAAAAGTGGAAAGAATACTTTCAGAATTTGCTAAGACAACAAATACCACAGCCAATTGAAGAAATAAGTACTGAGTTCCCGAAGACAGACAAAACCACAGAAAATCTGGAAATCACAATAGAAGAAGTCAAAGAAGCAATAAGCAAGATTAGAAACGGAAAGGCCGCAGGACATGATAAAATAACAGCAGAGATGTTTAAGAACATGGGCGATGATGGTACCAAATTGTTTTGGAAAATCTGTAACAAGGCATGGAAGGAGAAAACGGTACCCAAAGGACTGGACAACAGGAGTAATTGTACCAATATATAAGAACGGTGATCAAAAAGAGTGTAATAACTATAGAGGTATAACGTTACTAAGCACAGCAGCAAAGATCTATGAACGAATATTAGAAAGAAAACTACGAGACATCATAGAACCTACCCTGGAAGAGGCACAAAGTGCATTTAGACGAGGAAGAAGTACACAAGATCATATTTTCACATTGAAACAAATTATAGAGAAGTCGATCAAAAGCAAAACGAAAGCGTACTTCCTATTCATCGATTCACAAAAAGCCTTCGACAGAATACCTAGAACGAGAATGTGGAAAATATTAGAACAAAGAGGGGTTAGTCGACTAATAATTGAGGCAATTAAATCACTTTAGCCTGGGGGTTGGGAGTACCTACCAGGCGCGCCCCCAAGGTGGTGGATAGGGGAAAGGCCATCTTGTCAGGGTTCGCTCAAGATGAGATGGTTAGTGGCGGCTGTAAGTTCGTCCTCTCTACTTAAAACCGGAGCAACCGTCTCGCCCGAGCTGTCGTGTCGTGGTTAAGGGCTTGCACAGGTTTCTACAACGATACCAGTTGTTGCTTTCGGTTACCGAAAGCCCAACTGTTAAACCAGGTCCCGAAAGGGATGCGGGGTCTTGGCCTAACTGCACGGACCGCGAGGAGACAACCTCAACAAAAACCTAAATCCTAAGGTGGCGGACTAGGCTGATGGGATGCGTGGCTGGATAGAAGACCAGTCTACTAGTCCAACCTTGGGGGCACCTGGCGCACCCCATTGTATTTAGCCTTACCTCTGCATGCGGGGCTCTGTGGAGGTGGACCTTTTCTTCCCTAGCTACTCGTGGGATCAACCATGGAGGAAGGACGTTTATTAGCGGGACGACACCGCTAATAAACAGGAATTGGGGCAGGACTTCCACGAGAAGCCTTCCACTTCCAAAGTGAGAGTACCTCACAAGGAGGGAACAAAGGAAGGAGAAAAACGACTGGAGCAGTTTGGGGAACAGAATGGCATTCATCCTCTCTCAAATTGCGTAGCACTGTGCAACTCAAGGGCGTTGCACCTGGGAGCACGTCAAATCGAAGAGGGAGACTTACCTAACGTGCGGGATCTTCTAATATCCTACACTTTTTGAAAGGAATAGGATTGGAAGGCCAGCTGTAAAACAGCAAGAACAGGGGACACAATAGATCTTTTAGGTCGCAGTGTAATATCACCCTTGCAATTTATACATACATACATACAACACTTTAGCTGATCTTTAAATTAAATAACTCTGTATAATGTTGATTTTCAACATTTACCTATACCTCTACTGTATTTACATACCTTATGTATTACTCACAAAAGTAAATAAGAAACGTAAATTTTTCTGTCATTATTACTGGGAATTGCCAAATTACATGTACATTGGATTGTTGTCAATGCACAGGTGCAAAAACAAGTTTACCGAACGAATTCATTCAATTGACGAATCTCTAATCATTTTTAACGCAAATTTCTAAACATATATCTATGCCTTTAACGAATTATTTTTTGTGAAAACTTGTAAATCAAATATTTTTCTGTACTGTATGCTAATCAATTTAGCAAGAATACGTTATTTTGGAAATGAGATAAAAATCTCTCGTGTAAATATTGGAGTTACGTTGATGATATGAACCAAATGATGCTCTCTTGCCTCTATGCTGTATTTTAAAGGATTGACATGCTAAACACTAGAACTTATGATATGTTCTGATATCATTTTATTTTATTAAGATTACGAAATGCACACCTTATTTCTGAAATTAGATTTACTCATTTTGTTATCATTTTATTTATCCGTGATGTGCCAACTCATCTTAAATGGATTTCTACCCATAGAAGAGTAGAATAGTGACCTCGTTCTCTTTATTCAAACCCATTGGATTATTTCTTATAGGGTACTTAAAAAACTAAGTAAGATAGGGAATCCATGACGTATATAACCAAATTTCACCGGAGATGATTGAGAACTATGTGAGACATACGTTGCATAGAAAACAATGCCAGATATTGTTAACAATTTCGATGTATAAATTTAATTTCTATTGTTATTTATGTTTTACTTTTGTTCCACTTGTCTCCTCTGTTTACAATTTATGTTATTGTAAATATTTTGTTTGTTGTACGACTGGCTGCATGTAAAAAGTCGTTGATAATTATCTCGCCCACATCTGTCTCAACTTCATACACGAAGAGCAAGTGGAAATTCTCGCAGAGTTAGACAGTGCATAAACAATCGTGGGGATGTGACATTTTATTGATAAATTTTTGCTGAATGTTGCTATTTTTTTTTCAATTGTTATGATTTACTACTAGTACAAGTTATGATTTACTACCTGAAACTTGTCAAGATTTCAACTTTGTGATTCAGATCCTTCAAGGTGTTTTGCAATTTTTTGGCACGCTATATACATCAACTATAAATGTATAGTGAAACTGTTGAGTTCCTTCAACCAACTTTTGGGACGGTAATGTTTCTTACCAGAATAGAAAGTCAGTCGTTTTGCTGCCAAAGCCAAAATCAATAGAAGAAACTCACATTTTTAGACCTATATGCCTCATCAGCACATTAGGGAAGGTCTGTGGACGTCTTGTCAGAAAAGAGACTGGAATATGAGCTTTTCACGCATGGCGGGTTGTTCAAGTCCAGGCAGTTTGGATTTATGAGCGGCCGGTCGACTACGCATCCGGTAAATGAAGTACTGAGGATAATCAAAACATCTGGGAAAAAATGCGTGGCTGTGATAGCCATGGACATTAAGAATGCTTTCAACACGGCATCATGGAGCAAGATTATTCTAGAATTGAATAAGCGAAATATATCGAGATATCTCATAACTACCATAGAAAATTATTTTACGTCAAGAAAAGTGCTGATATCACTAACAGTTCGTCCGGAAGTGAGTGCTGGAGTTCTGCAAGAGTCGATGCTGGGCTCCATTCCGTGGAATGTCTTGTATAACCGGGTCCATGGATTTGCCTTTGGTCGATTGGGCCAAATAGTTGCCCCAGATGACGAGAGGGATCTCATGTTTAGAGCAAATGAGTCCATAGAACGGATCGTGGAGTGGGTTGACGCAAATGATTTGCAAGAGGCACTCAATAAAACTGAAGCAGCCATACCAATGGGCCCGTACAGGCAATAAGGAGTCCGAGGTGAGGGGGCAACGGATCACCCCAAAGAAGGAGCTGCGCTACTTGGGCGTCACGATGGACCACAGGTTAAGCTTTGGGGCACACATCAGGCAAGTGCGGGCAAAAACCGAAACCACCCTTGCAGCGCTTTAGAGGGTATTGCCAAACATGGGAGGACCTTGCTGCAGACGGAGGCAACTTCTATACGGAGCGATACAGTCTCAGATACTCTGCGCGGTGCCACGCTGGGTCAACGCTCTGGACGTTAAGAAGAACCGGAACATTCTGGAAAAAACTCAAAGAAAGATTTTGTTAAGATGTATCCGTGGATATAGAACTATCTCCACTCAGGTGACACAAGCGATAGCCGGTGTATCAACGATCTCTATCTTGGCAAATGAGCAAACAAGATTGTATCGCTCCGGTGGTCGATTGTTGGCACCCGTAATACAGAAAGAGAGAGCGGTAACCTTGAAAAAATGGCAACGGGAATGGGATAGACTTGATAGCAAGGCAGCCTGGACAAGGACTTTGATCCGGGACATTGCTCCGTGAGCTTGTAATAGTTATGAACCTGCATTTTCCATACTATCTTTGTTACTATATTTATTATATTTTTATATTTACTCCCATTTTTTTTTTTACTTTAATAATAAGTAGGTACTTATCAGAAATTATTGAGAATGTATTATTGTGAATGAATTGTTTTGTGTGAAATAAAATTATATAGAAGCTATTTTATAGTGCTTTACATTGCTTTGTACATACATTGCAGAATTCTGTAAAATGCTGCAGTGGCTTTTAATTTTCTTTAACATGTGCTTTCCTTTTCCCCTCAATGATTTGATGACGATCGGCAGAATTATAAGGGCAAATTTTATTGTTAGTATTTACTAACAATTTAGTAATGGTATTTCAATAATATTTGAGTGTATGGTCTCCAGTAGATATAGATAATTTATTTTTTGTTGTTCATTCTTTTGTTCTATATGGTTTCAATAGCTTTCGACCAAATGAACGGATCCAAGTCCAGCCAGGGCACAGGAGCCGGTATTTGTGGACCCAGCCCTAATGAAAGAATATCCATAAATCTGGGGAAACATACAACGGTCTTCCAGGCAGAGGTATTTATCCTTGCAGTCTGTGCACGAATGATTGCAAAGGGGGGCTACATGAGGAGGAAAATATATATAATCACTGACAGCCAGGCTGCTATCAAGGCAGTCTGGAACCCTGTAACTAGGTCAAAACTAGTTAGAGAGTGTAAATAATCCCTCAATACACTGGCACGAGACTACACGGTGTCTCTGATTTGGGTGCCGGGACATGAGAATATAAAGGGCGATGTAATAGCCGAGGAACTAGTCAAGGAGAGACGAGCAAGAAATAAGATAAAACCATTACTGGGCTGGAAACTTGGCACTGTCCCCTGAAAAAGCATTTATACAACACAGGTCGAGTAAGCGAACGGTGATGCAGAAGATGCGAACTGCAGGAGGAAACGAGTTTACATGTAATCTGGTACATATGAGGAATTGAAAGTTCTCAAGCAGAAATATTTCAGGTAGGATCTATTAGAACCCTCGAAGGTTCTTAAGTTTCCACTGGGCAAGATACTGGGCTTTATAGAGAACAGCAAGCTGCTCGAGTGGAAGTAAGAGATCGAATAGGGACGGTACAATGAGCCGTTGCCTGGGCAATAGGTGCCCACCCTAACTTAATGAATGAATGAATAATGCATAAAAGACAAATAAAATATGAACATTTCTAATGTTCACACCAAAACCACTGCACATCAGTTGTGCTTCCACTTTGGCGATTAATTCGCAAAAAGCTAGAGCCACAGTATGTAACTTTGCTATTATATTTTTAGAATATTATTTATTTAAGCAATACAATTTTAAATCTACGGCTACTTCGTCTGTAACTGTACCGACTTTGTATAAAATAAATAGTTTCTTTAAGAAAATCGTACTTCATATCATATATTCAAACAAATATTGTTTTAACGAATAATGTATTTCTGTTTTTAATAATTAGGAGTAATTTTTTCCAAGAAAGTTTTTTCTCCTCACGCAGGATTCGAACCTACATCCCTCCGTTAGCCGGACGGGCGCTTTACCAATTTAGCTAGTAGACGAGGTTCAAGCGTTTTAACCGAACATATGTTGATATTAAATCTTGAAGTTGCAATTTATACATATTCGCCGTCCTGTCGGCCTTTCAAGATCTAATATTAACATATGTTTGGTTAAAACACTTGAATCATCCTCTACTAGCTTAATTAGTAAAGCGCCCGTCCGGCTAACGGGGGGATGTAGGTTCAAATTCTGCGTGAGGAGAAACATTTTTCTTGGGAAAAATTACTCCTAATTATTACAGTTAAAAGCAGAAATACATTATTTATTATTTTGTAGTAAAAAAAACAATTTTTACGAATATTGTTTTTGTTGTTAAGGTAATTTGCTTGAATAAAACATATTATTTTAAAGAGTTTAAAGTTTGATGGCTTCAAACAAAACAGTAGTTAGTATTAACCTAATTCAAATAAGGTTTCTTTAGGTGAAATATTTTTTTTTTCAAATTCCCTTTTTTTCTTACAACTTGAAAACTACTCTATTTTTTACTGTAATTTTCTAGATTATAAGAAATTTTAACTTTTTACTGAGAAAATTCATATTTTTCTTGGTATTACAATGTTACAGATTTTTCTAATAACAAGAAATTTTCCCATTAATATTCACGTAAACTACATCTATTATGGGCGAATTTCTAACATTTTGAGATTTTCCTTAAATTTCTGTACATTTATCCCCGTTCAATTCCAAAACTTATCAAAAAGGTAATTTTTACCAAGAAAATTTGACCTAAATTTTTTAGTGTGTGTAAAATTGATCTGTAATTAGATACATTTTCGCCATAGTAGGAGCTGGCGGAAATAATAAATCTGTAAATGCCACTTTCAACTAGTGTTGTAAATATTCGGATGATTTCAGTAATCGGAATAATCGAATCAGAAGGGCATGATATTCGGAATAATATTCCGATTCCATACTCGGTTTAATGTTGTTTATACTCGGAAGATTTCAATAACCGAATTGGAATAATATTCCGATTCCATATTCCACCAGATTAAGGGCCGATTTCTTCAGTCAAGGATAACTATGCGCTTACTTTAACTTACAGATAAGTGATAATACTTATTTTCTTCACCCACTGATAAATGTTATCCTTCGGATATATGGCGCAAAAGTTATCTGTTACTCGACCCTACCGATAAATTATTATCCTCAAGTTAATAGGTATGTATTGCATTAACATACCTTATTACTTTTATTTATAATGGTGAAAAGGTACGCGAGAAAGCTTTGGTGGTTTGGATGTAATAAAAAACGAATAAAAAAGTGTGTAAAATGGATTTATTAATGGACTTATATTAATTTATATGCAACATCTATCAATGTTTCTTTTTCTAGTTCGGTAAAGTTAGGACAACGTTTGTCTTTGTCTTTTCTTGTATTCTAAGACAATGTATAATTAATGGGAACAAATGAAAATGTAACTTATAAATCTTATGCATTATAAATATGTGCATACTTTATAGTAGCCATGTGTGGTATATAAATTCTATATATTGTAAAAATAAAAACATATAGGTTACTTACGTCCATTACATATCCAGTAAAACATAAAAAAAATTACTTATCCTAAACTGCAGTTATGTTCTGTCAAATGATTCGTACACACTTGTGCAGTAACCGTGTATTATTTTCCTAGCTGAGATTAACAGCTGGTATTTTTACAGCGTTGTCAAACGTCATCTTGTCGATTTCTATCCCACGGGTAAAATTGCTTGCAGTTATTTGAAGAAAACTATTTTTTTTCATATCTTATAGATAACGCTATCCAACAGATACCAATGGGGACTTTTATCTTTGGCTGAAGAAATCGGCCCATACTCGTATAAGTTGCGCGTAGTCGGATGATTTCAATAATCGGAATAATTCACATCGAGCGCGGTGGAATACGGGATCATATATCGGATTTATTTTATACCTAAATAAATCTCAAGTAAACTTGTTTATAACAAAAGTTGACTATTTTTTCTGTCCCTGAGTGAATGTGACTGTGTGATTTAAGTATGCACAACGAACAACAAACACCGCCCGTCAGTCCGAAAAACGAATTTGGGATGATCAAGTCAAAACCGGAGAGTTGAGAATTTCCAAAATCCCACAATTTATACGAATACATATACGGATATCTACCAGAGGTTTCGGTAGATTCATTCGGTATAAAATCATTGCACAAATCTATTTTGCGGATTTGGAATCGTCCGAGTCGGAATCATCCGATTCAGAATCGACTCGAAAATTATCCGATTCCGAATCGGAATCAACGAATATTTTAATTCGAATACCCACAGCACTACTTTCAACCTATAATATTTGGTATGTAGCTGCTTTAATTGTTGTGGTAATTGTACTTATTAGCAGTATAGGAATTCATGTATTGGAAATATTAAAAACAGATAACCCCGCTATCTTAGTTGGAGAATCGTATCTCGCTGATAAAAAAAAAAATACGCATACATACACAAATTATCCACACAAAAATATCTCGTAGATTGCGAACATACAGTCATACTGCATGCTTAAGCGTTTATTACGTGTTTATCTACATACACAGCGTAATACACATGTCGATTCATATTGTTGTCATCATTATATGGTTAGTACGGCTGGGAGATGAGATCGAAAACCGCGGCACGTAAGGAAACATCTCGCTCGACGTCCACGCAAAAGACCTGGAAATAATGATCTCGCACGTGAACGAAACGAACTAGTTGAATCAGTAAACTAAAACAAACGCGAAATAACAGTCAGAGAAAAACTATCGGAATGCAAACCGTATTATCACCGATGGCGCCTCTATAAATACGGGTTACTCACGCGCAAAGCCTGCGGTAAACACTACGCTTAATTGGGCATCTCGATGTCTCGCGCGGATAATGGGCGACGGCGCTACCGCTAAGGTAAAGATCGAGTGGTCGAAGTTTAGTGGTGCGGTTAATCGGGTGAAATGGATTCGTCCCATTCGAGGATCGTGATGTATCACGATGATTCTGACGGCAAGGGCGATCTGGATCGGGAAAGCGAGGACGAAGAACGCGACAGAGAAAGGGATGACGATCAAAAGGATAGTCAAGGGCGCGAGAGCGACTTTGATGATGACGACGCCGAGGAGAAGAAAGACGGCTTTCAGGAATTTCTTACCAAAATTAGGCTGTATAATCGACAGGGACCGCATTATATATATCAAAGGAATGAAGAAAAGTAAGTATATGAAACAAAACCTTTTATCGAAATGTACAGTAGTATTTTATTGTTATTGCGATAAATGCGTTGATATATTGAATTCTTTTAGATCTGTGATACTGTAATTTGCAGATCGCTTTTCTAATTTAAATGAAAAAAGTAACCATAACTAATGTTTCATAGTTTAATCTTTTTGTAAATCATTGAAGTGTATGTTGAATGTTGAAGTCCATGAATGTGGTATGTAATAATGTATAAAAAGAAGAAACATGTCTTCACATTCACCAAAAGTTTTTTAAATATATTTAAGACAACATGTTATGGCTCACAAATGCCATCTTCAGGTCTTAAAACGTAACGGTACGAAATTTAAAAAATAAGTCAAAAATGCATATTCATAAAAACACACAGTAGACAAGCGAGACAAACAAAAACAAAACAACAGATTAAAATTAAAATTAACTGTGAGACAGTTTACACGGATATGGAATCAAGACAGTCTTGATTCCAGACATACATTTGTCTTGATTCCATATCCGTGTAAACTGTCTTACAGTTATTTTAATATGTTGTTTTGTTTTTGTTTGTCTCCTTTGTCTACTTTTTTTTTTGAATATTCATTTCTGACTTTCGTACCATGGCGTGTTAAGACCTGAAGATGGCATTTGTGAGCCGAAATATGTCGTCCTTAATATATTTAAAAAAACTTTTCTTGAGTGTAATGATATTTTTCTCCTTTTTATACATTATTTAAGTATTGTTCGTTAATGTAACTATATAGTTACAGTCAATATATTGTAGAAACTTATCAGAATTAATAGTTATGTAAAACTACAAACGTGATTGCCAGATTGTACCACAGGGTTGCTAAATCAAAAACTAACAACGGAGCCGGCAAACAGATAAAAATATAGCCCAAAGTAGGCAACATTAAAAAAATCTTTTTTTTTTGTTTTTTTTATTATTACAATACTTTAATTAGTACAACAAATATACATATATTAAATACTGCACTATAAAATCTCTTCTTAAAATAAAAGAAAACACTTAAATAGGTATATTATTACATACATTCGAAGCACGTACGAAACATTCAAATCAAACAAAAGTGTTGAAAATTACCATTTACTGTTTCTATGAATTGCTTAGTTTCAATCTCACACTTATTGTCAATCTCAATGGATCTTATTAACACTGAGCTAGAGTTGGTAGGAAAATATATTTTTCATTAGATGATCTACGTTAATGATTCTGCGCGAGTTGCTTGTAGCTCGAGAAACAAAAAATGGATGGTCTCTCGCAATAGTGTTTAATGTAATAGTAGTAGCTACCGGTTTTGAGCCTAGTGGCTCATCTTCAGGCAGCTGAAAGCGTGTACAATACATTAAGTTGAATTATAAAGATAAATTAAAGATTTGGTTTTAAGATCAACCATTTTTTAAATGAATATGTAATCAATTTACTTCATTTTCTTTTGGGTGTATGATCAGGATACTAAATCAATTGATTCTTCTAGTACATCTTTACTGCTACCACGACGTTTCGTTGGTATATTGGCATCATTTTAAAGTAACTATAACAACAATTTATATTTTTTATACACATTGGAATTATTTAAAACAACTTAAATTTTGGTTAAAATTATAGTAACTACATAAGTCTTTATACAAAAATTTTACCTTTTAACAGTGATTGTGTGCGTTGCTTCTAATTTTTCGAATGTTGTTTCAAAGTACCGATAGAACATACACAGCACCAGTACATCAGTATATGCTTTTTTGTCGTTTCACATGTTAACGTCTCTTACAATTTTAAAATGTTATTTGTTTTACCCTTGACGAAACTTTTAAGTCTGAAGTTAAATTACAATAGTTCACAACATAGAAAAAGAACAATATTTGAAAAATTAGGGGCAACGCAGAAAATCACTGTTGAAAGTAAAATTTTTATATAAAGATTTATATAGTTTACTATAATTTTAACCAAAATTTAAATTATTAGGTCACGTTAAAAACGTGTGTAACACTAGGTTGATATAGCATACACATGTCTCGCTTTACCAAGGACCATCAGTGCTACTGGTCAAACTTAATGTATTATACGAAGAAAACCGTATATATACTGAATAAGTGGAAGAATAAAAGAATGGGAATTTAAAATGGAAATCTCATTATTAACGTGAAGAGATTTGCTAAATTGTCGATCTGAAACTAGAATGTGTATCTATAAAGGATAACAATAATTGTAGGACGACTTTAAGCCACTATACTTGCGTTAATTAACGCAATTAATAATTAGGTGACGTTAAAAACGTGTGTAATACTAGATTGATATTAGCATACATATGTTTCACCTTACCAAGGATCATCAGTGCTACTGGTCAGACTTAATGTATTATACGAAGAAAGCCGAATGTATACTTAATAAGTGGAAGAATAAAAGAATGTGAATTTAAGATGGAAATCTCATTATTCATCGCATTGTCATTCATTTATTCTTCCACTTAAAGTTTAAATTGTTTTAAATAATTACATGTGTATAAGAGATGTATAGTGTTGTTATAGTTACTTGATAATATTGATTATACAGCCACGAAACGTGGCGGTAAGAGTACAGATGTTCTAGAAGATTTAATCGATTTATATTTCCCATATTCCCAAAAGAAAATGAAGTAAAGTGATTATATAATCAAAAGGTCAAAAAAATGAAAAAAAAAAATAATATATACAATAATAAAGGAATATGATGAAAAACTTACAATAGAGAAATATTTTTTTTTGTAAACAGATTTGAAAATTAAAAAATAATTATAATTTTAGAAATAACTTCAGCAATAAAATCCTATTAATCCTGTTTCGTACGTCATCATATTTTTCATTTTATGAGTTTCTTGAAAAATGAAATTATTCAATTACGTTTTCACAGTCAACCTCTAAATTTGTATAGAAAATTAAAAAAAAGTAATTAGTCATAGTAGTGGCCGGGCGTCAGTTACACTTAAAGTGTAACCAAAGTAGTTAAAAGATAGCCCAATTGGCGGTTATTAGCCCAATCTGGTAACCCTGATTGTACCATATTATACTATACTAACTTATTTTAAGTCATAATTCTCTCCAAAAATTCGATATTATATAATTGTTATTGAGGAATGTTTACGCAGACTCTTAAAGCGCATTAAGTAAAGTTTTATGCTTACATAGTAGCAAACATCATGATACATAGCTTGACACAGTTACATTAATATATTGTGTTACAAAAATGGTTGAAAAGATGGCGCTACCGCTTATTTCACTCTCTTTTCAATGCTTATTCCGTGTTCGGTAGGACACGGCTATATTATATTTATGTATGAGATACTGTGTGATCAACAAAACGATGCTTACAAAAGCGACGGACGGTGATCACATGCTATACGGCGGACAATTCGTACGCAATCACGTGCATCCGATTAGTCCATATGAATCGCCTGTCTTAAGCAAAAATATGGCAACATACTAGAGATGCGCATTTTGAGAGTTAGTTCAGTCCGACCCATTGTGTCTGCCAGTTCAGCACGTCTAGACTAGTGGTGGGCATAATCGATTAATCCATAACGGAATGATTGTAACAATCGAATGATCACTCATCCTTAACCCAGTATTGTAGTATACCGTATTTCTTTTTAGGTCCCAACTTCGTTTTGTAGTACGATGTACTCAAATTAATTTATATTAATTTTAGATTGTCAGTTTCACATCTTAATGAACTAATTTACTTATCATTCAATGTTTAATTAATAGGACTACCTCCTGCCTACCTGCATTTAAGCCCAATAGTTTAATGTGATTGCCTTCGTCATTCTTCTATGAATCTGCTATGTTTGCAAAAAGCGCCATTCTTGTTTTACTTTAAATGAAGATAGAAATACTACGTATGACACTAGAAATAAAGAGAATTATTCAATTCCGACTCTTATATCTGCATTAAAGTATTTAATAAATTACCGTCAGACTTAAGAGGTCATTGAGAATATTCAAGTTTAAAAGGGCTGAGAAAGCATTGTTTTTATAGCAACTCTGGGTATCTCAGTTAGGACTGTGTGATTATTGGTACCTTGAGACCACTCTACTGAGTTTTGTATTTGTGTATGTGTTGTTCTTACACTAATTTTGTTTTTGCTCAAATTTGTTTTTTATGGATGTACCTACTATTTCATCGACAAAGCTTATATCTTTACAGTCAAATGGCTAATAAGGAAGTATTATTATAATCGAATGACTATTTATAATCCAAATGTCATACTCGAATTCTCGAATGATCGTCAATAATCGAATGATGCCTTTTTCTTTGTGTCCATCACTAGCCCAGATCCGTTTGTCAGCGCGCTTGCCCATCAGCCCATCCATTTTTTCGGTTCTCCTTCCAAAGGTGTGTCCTTCTTTACGAAAGCCGTTCTAATTTAAGGAATTATGTATTTTTTTATGTGCAACTGCAAATATCGAGAAAACAAATTATAGCAGCTAATCCTGGTGTACATGTTGACTTAACAATAAAATAGAATAGATAATTTATTTAATATTTGTTAATTCAAGTAGGCATACAAATTACGTTTTATTATAACACAATTAATTTTTTGCTATGACGTTAATTTACACTCAGTGTATTTTCCAGAAACTAAAGTTTGTTTTAAAGGAATATAGATTAGCTACCTTTCATCAGAATTAGAAAATAAGATGA
This sequence comes from Protaetia brevitarsis, assembly GCA_004143645.1. Lineage (NCBI taxonomy): Eukaryota > Metazoa > Arthropoda > Insecta > Coleoptera > Scarabaeidae > Protaetia > Protaetia brevitarsis. The sequence goes on along the minus strand of RXPK01002643.1, from coordinate 73,126 downwards.
GGTGGGATAAATAAATTTCGACAATAAGACTTTTAAGAGTTCTTTGAAAATTTTACAAAGTTTCAATACAAAAAAAAAACTATTTCATTAAAGTTTTGAACATGAAATATTAAATCAATCTGTATCAGTACATTTTTTTAGTAAATATGTCAAAAAAAATGTCAAAAAAAGTATGTACTAAAAGTTGTGCAATTTTCAGTCAACTTGTCTTCGCAAAATAAAATTAGTGAAATGTGTTATAATTTTACTTGAATATATTTTTTTAAATGTTACCATAACAAGTTCAACTAACAATGTATATGCAATTTACTATCTGCACCTTTGCGAATGATAACTGCTATTTTTTGTATAATATGAACAGAAAATACTATATATTAATCACAATGTAGTTCTATTTCAAATTGTTTATTTTAAACTTCTCAAAACTTGCATATAGTTAATATTAATAAATATAGTTCAGTATTCACAAATTAATTCGACACAGTTTTATAATATGCATCCTTGCAAAGGAAAATGCCAATCTATGCAGATGTATTCTATTTTATTAACGTAAACGGTGTTATATATTTTTTATAAATTTGTATCAGAATAAAATGTACAGTTTCAATAATTTGAACATTCAAATAAAAAATGGTGGTAATCGTTTGAATTACAGAATTTGAATTTTTGAATTTTCTGTAAATAGATGAAAGTGTTTCTTGTTAAAACTTTTTGCCTTTAATTGTGTTCCTTCCTTCTTAATTGGAATAATTTGTTCTCCTTTCTTCTTCAAGTTGCCTTACATAATATCCATAACGTCATTAAAGCATAATTACTTAATAGTTTTTCCATATTTTCTGTATTTCTATTTTGATCCCCTATCATATTATGATGTTCTAAAAATATTTACTTACTGGCTTGTTTACTTCACTAACATTTGTTTTACTTTATAAAGTATATATATTTTGGTTATTTGTCTTTACTGTTGTTTATTATGCATACAGTTTACCTGATAAGTACATAAACAATCTATTTTTTTTTGCGACTACACTGAACTTTAGTACAACTTTCGGTTAATCAATTAATTCAAATGTAGGATGATTTCATAATTCATCTTATTTTTAATGATTCGTAGAGTTCTATGTACTACTTATACAATTTGAAGTGTGTGCTTGGGAATTTTGCTGACCACGTTTATTGATATAAGCGTACCAAAAATTATTCGGTTTAATGATCACGTAGTTTCCTGACTACGTTTTTTTCTCATAAAGATATTTCGAAGAATCGGGTTTTGATAATAACACGTTATCAATTATCACAGTAGGAACCAGTGTTTCAGATTTTGATATTGTTCTGTATTTACTTAACGTGGCAAGCCTTATTATATTCAAATTGTGCAATTTGATTAAAAAGCCAAAATCATACGGTTCCTGTAACATGACATATGAGAGAATACAATTAATATATAATTAAAAAAACGGTGAATTAATATTGGTTTCCTTTTTTTCCGGAGGTAAATAATAGAATTGGTAATTTCATTAGCAAGTATTTATTTAATGGTGTAAACATCATATTTTTTTTTCTCATTAGATACTTACCTAAACAATTGAATTTTTAGTTAGGCGTCATATTGTAAAGCGCAGGATTATTCAAGTTACAATCTTGATACTCGTATCAGGAGGATGCATTAAATATTAATTTAATTTTGATTAATTAATAGGATAAGATTAGTGCTGAGTATTCTAGTGCAATGTTTTAATATAAACTAAAAAAACATATGAAAGAATTAATATAATAGATATGAAAATTATAGTTTTCATCAATAATAAAATGCAATCAGCATGTAGGGGTTCATGAATATAATCTCATAAACCTAACAAATATTCAATATGGTAATGTTATATCTATAATTAGGTTATTCTTATATATCAATAAACGATGTTAAAGTTGCTTTATATATAATATAAATCCTTTATTATGTACTACGAAAGGTAGTTTATTCGGCAAAAATTTGGTAACTCGAATGTACACTGCCCGACTTATTTAATGTCGTTGTCTACAGCGCAGTGAGGCTATCAAAACTACTAACCATTTGCACAGGTGCGCGTTCGTCTGGCGTCGACGGTTCCAGGTAAATGATTTATTGGGGTGTACAATTGTAAAACGCTTCGCAATTATGCAAATCAATTAGATCTAAGATTATTTAATATGGAAAGGAAACCTTTAATATTCTGGTTTGAACGCAGTTTGAATTGAAATATGTGTTGCTCATACTTACATGGTAGAACAATAAATTTTTAAAAGCTTTTTTTAATATTTATATGATGAATTAATTTAAATGATTAACAAAACTACTTATCCCAATATTCCTAATTTCAGAATTAGAGGAAACACTTGAAACACAAAATTATAATAAAATTAGATTACAAGTATAATTAAATAGAATACAGTTTAAAAATTTTATAAATTTGAGAATGGATTCGTTTAAATATTTTTATTTTCGTAAAGACGACATGAGTTCATATGATTTTTTGTGTGCAGATTTATGTAATTTTTTTTATATATTTATATAAATTTTAAAATATAAATATGAAAAAAATGTTTTTAAAATTTATTGCTCAACTAAACACTATCATGTAGTGCTCGTCATTCAAAAACACTAGGCGTCGTTGGATTAGATAAAGGATTAATGTAATTATGGTAAACGACCGAGTTTTGTAATTCTTTGAAAATGGTAAATCCAATTTAACCAATACTCCTAAAATTAATGAATTTTTATAACTAGGGTAAAATTTGAAAGAAAAGCTTTATTTTCAGTAATAATTGATGTACTTTATTAAAATTGTTGTTTATTACAATTAGGGTGTAAATGCCTTCATTTAACAAAATCGCTTTAAAAGAATTATTGTATGACACTATGCGTAAATAATTACAAGTGCAATTAAAGATATATGCAAGGGTGGGAATATTCTGTGATATATAAGCAGCTATGTTTTATTTACATATACCATAAAACTTGTTTTTTTTTTAAATTTTTTAGAATGTATATTAATTTTTTATTTTGTGTTTTTTTTTTCTGGTTAAGTTTCACATTATCATTTTTTGTTTTATATTTAATGACAGTTACGTAATTAGATTTTTGTTTATATTTGGAATTAGCATGTTTACTTAAATAAATAATATAACCAGGCCAAACATAGTTTTTCTTACGAATACTTATGTATAGGTGGGTCCTGCAATAGTAAATGCTAATAATTAAATATTATTAAAATATCCATTTAAAAAAAATAGTAATTAATAAACGCTTACAATAGCTAATATTTGTTGAAGCTATAGTTTTATGAAGTCTTCCTCTGTTGTTTGCTATTTCGTACGTTTTTAAAACAATTAATACAGCAGATTTGCCGTGCAAATTTATTTTTCTTTATTATTTCTATGTGAGTTTAAGTTTTAAGAGTCGATTAGGTCCAAATTGTATCCAAGAGATATTTCAAATTAAAGCAGGTTCAAACCGCAGTATATAACGTTTACTTGTGATATTAAATAATCCTTTTTTCTAGCTGATTTGCATAATTGCAACTTTATAACTGTATACCCCAATAAACCATTTACCTGGAATAGCCGACGCCAGCCGAACGCGCATCTGTCCAAGTGGTGAGTAGTTTTGATAGTCACCGCGCTGTAAACGACGACATTAAATAAGTCGGGCAGTGTACCTGGTTTTCTAAAACATGATGTGGAGTTGACCGATGCTCGCTCAATAGTTGAAACGTTTAAAGTGTTTTCTAATACATACTTTCTATAACTTCTAAGTTAGAGTAACCACCAATTATTTTCATCTAGATTCTTTTATAATCGACGAATTATTACTAACAATTAAACGTCTCAAGAACGACAATACGACAGGTTATGATACTTGATAAGCTTACTTAATTTTTTAATCAGAGATTACGCTTTTATTTTATGTTTGCCGTTGTTCTATATGAAGTTAGAAGATTATTTTGATCAATTCTGTACTTAAGAAAGGAAGCAAGTATGACATTGCAAATTAAAGGTCCATTGTTACATTATGCAGTTACTCTAAAATATTTGAACACTTTATAGCAAGTGTTGCTGTTGTTTCACGGCCGGAATCTACTGTAAAAAGTTTTGGACGTATTAGTCAGCAGGAATGGGAATGGAACGCTTGGCCATAGAGCGTACCGGAAACCTACTCACCCGGGCCGGTACTTACCCAAGAATTCCAACCATTCGCCGGGACAGAAGAGGGGAGTCATGACGACCCTAAGGGATCGTGCCGAGCGCATCTGTGAACCTCGGGTTCTGCCCCAGGAGCTAGCGCACATAGATCGCGCCCTACTTGCGAATGGGTACTCCAGGAAGGAGGTGGAGAGAGTCTTGCATTCAAGATGCAAGATGTTAAGGGTAGCTTTTTTTTGCCCTACTTCAGAAATGTAATAGATCGAGTTAGTAAACTTCTAAAGAAACGCCACGTAAAGACCGTTTCCAAACCGTAGACGTACTGTATACTGATTTCGCCAAGGCGTTTGGCATCATAGGCCACAACATCCTCATGTCCAAATTAAATGATTTGCTTTTTCGCCCGTCATCACTGGTCTGATAGCGTGGTACTTTGATAACAGACCCTGATACGTCACTTACAACGGATTTCACTCTAATGTATTTACTGCCTCTCCTGGGGTTCCTCAAGGGTCCAAACTCGAGCCGCTTAAACTTTACATTAAAAATTTGCTGTTAATTCTCAATTGTCAGACCCTGAACTATGCAGACGATCTCAATTTTTTATCAAATATCACATGTATTGGAGGCTGCATTATTAGTCAATGATATAATGATGAAAATAATATTAAACTGAGTGTAAACAAATGTGCCGTTGTTACCTACGCAATAACCAGAAACTCAATTAATTAATAATACTTACGCCGTGGTTAATTTTTATATTTCCTGTCATAGGCAGTTTAGAGATCTGGGTGCTATCTTTTATCCACGACTTTAGTTCTCTGAGCACATATCAACTATCTGCAAATCAGCGTCCCAGACACATGGCTTCAATTCAATATTTTTAAAAATTATGCTCATCAAAGTATGCTAATTATATAATATTTGTTTCATTTTCCTTTAACATCCTGTTAAAATTCCCGTTTTGTCGTATAAAATTACAAAAAACAACTAAAACCTAAAACTATAATGTCATATAATCTTAATCTGTAAAAATCTTAAAAATCTGCTTGAATTTGTAAACATATATTACATCATGTAACTCTTTATAATGACCACTCTACCATCATATGTAATTTTGCAACTACACCCTGATGAAGGCAAACAATTGCCGAAACTAGTAGCTGGGGTCATCTCATAGTAAATTAATAAACAAAAATTAAAAAGAGGAAAGGAAGTACTCTGGTACAACGTTAAGATCTGGGACACGATGGACAGTGTCAAGTATTCTGGGGATTGGTACCAAAAAAAAGGTCCCTAGAGCTTTCATAAGCTATTCATAATAATTTATTTCATCATCCGTAGAACAACTACAAAAGGACAATGCTAACAAATACAATTGAATGAAAAGTGAGGTTACTTACAATCAGAGTAAAGTGGTAGCAATAATATTAAACAATACATGTCCACAATCAGTTCATTTAAAATAAAAAGACATTATAGACGTTAAAAGTTAAAAAAAGTTAAAGTTAAAGCTAAGATTAATTTAAATTTAAAATAAAGTGGAAGATATGAATGACAACAACTTCATATTGTGACAAAAGCGCGTGGGCGCAGGCGCAAACAGCTCAAGAATAAATGAAACATAAGTACGAAGATACAAGATATAAAAATTAGGAAGCACTAATTTTATTCTTATTACCTGTTCGTATCACTTAATTATGGACAATCCAACATACATTATTATCATTCTTTTGAGTTTGGAAGAGGCAACCTCCACTTCCCCTCAATTCCGATAACTATGTCGTCTTCAGGTAGCTGCTCCATTCATCACACATCATAAATTTGAAATAAAACCAAATAAAATAACAGCAGTACCTATTCTGGTATTTAATGATAACTTGATCCTAATTACTCTAACCAATAGTAATTAAGTTAGAGATTTATATTTTAAATATTTATTTATACAACTATGCTAATAGCTACAGTTCAATGCTAATTTCGATCACTAAGGCGGGTGAAATATTTATTCATAAATATGTACTTCCCCACTAACTACCTAAATATCATGCCGTAACCTGCCTAATTCTTTAGCAGCATTACTAAAAAATTCCCGATATTAAACCGACGCGTTATCTCTAATATCTGTTTCGTATCGCGGCCAACTTAACCCCTTAGTAAATACCCTAACTTCCGTACGCAACCATCACTCATCAGTGAGTTGACATTCAACTAAAATATGTCCCCTGTATCTACTCCACCACATTCACCATGCGAATCATTAACCCTCCTAACTGTCAAGCCAGGGCAGTTGTTCCATTGTTGGGGTAGTTTTCAGTTTTCAGAATTTAATTTGCCGTTTAACTTCTCTTGGTGCTATACCAATGACAGGCTCCCTGTCATGTGCCTCCCTGTCAATGGGTCCCTGAAATTGCTCAGCAACACCGTTTTTCGCAAGAGTGTCTGCTTTCTCATTTCCGAAAATAAGTGAGTGTCCAGATTAAGAATGACTTAATTCCGAGAATGAATCAATGCCCAAGTACCCAGATTAGGAACAAATTATTAGCTATCATCAAACACACTTTCTTAGCCATTCATCAATTAATTCACCGTTTCTGTTTCATAATAATTGTTCATAATAGCAAAATAACTATATTGAAGAAATAGTTATTTGTATCGCTTGTGTGATACACAATGTTTTTTGGGCCGACAAATATTAATTTTGATTTGGAAATAGAAAAGAAATTTTAACACCAGGGAGTTGACAGTATAAGTTGGCACACATGTTACATACCTTAGTATTTTGACGTTTCCGAGAATAAATCTTTTCTGTAATTTTCTTTCTAGTTTAATATCTATCTATCAATAATAAGTGCAATGAAGACACCAGTTCATCTTAGCATAGTTGAACAGTAGCTTAATGACAATTTATTACACGTCTGTCATATCGAATCTAGTGTGGCCAACCTTTAGTGACATTTTTGCCTGCTGAAAACTATCGTTTTCCTGCCGCTTTTAAGTACTGCAAAATGAGTGATGTTTCTGGACGGAGGCGCAAAAAAAATATGATTTCAAGAAGATGCGCCGATCATTTCGAAAAATTGCATCTGGACATACCTTTTAATTCTGAACTGCTATATTTGTTGTTAGTAACAACTTGGCGTACTATAAGTGGAAAGGTGTTTTAACTGCGATGAAAATAGTTTGTACATCATTATAGAGGATGGCTTGTTTCTGGAAAAAATAAAAACAAAAGTCTTTAATCATGTATAGTACTAAATTCTAATGAATCATAAATTAAATCGAAAATTATTTACCGCTTACAACAAAACTACTGGTGCAAGAAACAAATAATTTTCGATTTAATTATCATTCTTATTCCTCAATTCGAGGACAAACAAACCACAAAATTAATGCATTCCTGGAGATCACCTGTTCCATTAGTATATTTATCTATAGACCAAATCATGAATGTTTGTAGTTACGTCATTAACAGGTCGGTAAAGTAAAGACAAGCGTAGTTTCAAAAAACTGGAAGCATTCATATACACAAGCTAGATAGAAGTATATAACATAAGTCGTAGCTGCTTAAGCTATACGTCCATATTTTATTAAGTATCAACAAACTAATTGAAGTGAGAGAGAATATGGTCGAGTAATACGTAAATAAGAGCATTCATAATGTTTACTTCAGTGCATGCAACCACGCAATTATAATCCATTTTACTGCTCCTTTGACATTTGATATCTGCTTTTCACTCGTTTTTACTGTTTATTTGCCCTTCTTTAGTTTTGAATTTTTATTTACTTCTATAATTTCTTGTTTCAAAAGTTCTTTTCAGAGCATAGTGAACTAAATCGTTTAGTTTGTAGTAAGTTTAGAGGTGTTAAAGAAACATACAAAGACTTAAAACATTTTTTTAGGTTACAGTTCAAGATGCCCGGTAAACGACTTAGTTCTTGTTGCCAAGAGTTGGTCAGTCGTTTACTAGTGTATTTCGAGGAGGAAAAGCGAAATGGAAGTCCTTTATTAACGTTGACTAAAAACTGAACCAATCCTTTCAGTTATAAAAGAAAATCTATTAAAACTGCGTATAATCTCATTAAATTTGACAATTGTCATTTCGTACAGTTCAGTACAAACATGGTTGGTGTGCCTGAATTTGTTCCAGACGCTGCATATGTCATAAGCAAATATGACGTAACTACAAACATTCATGATTTGGTCTGCATGGAGTACAGATAACGCTTAGTGAAAATAATTATAAACCACACCTGCTTTCTATTTCTGTTACATACTGTATAAATATTCGCTAACCATAATTGACACTTCTCGAAAAGCAGTAGACGGAACGATTAATCACACTATGTGAATGCTAAGTCTTGGCAATGTCAATACCATTTTCCGGAAAGTATTGCTATTATAGCAGTTATAGCACTATTCTTCTTTTCCTTTTTAAAAGAAATAATTTTGTTTTTGAAAATATCCTGTTTCTTTAGTACCTATATTTAACTTTGAGGTGCAGGTAATACTTAGTGTAAATAATTCTAAATCAGGTCTGCTTTTTCATTCGTGTTGCATTCTATAGAAATATTCGCTAACTATAATTGACACTTCACAATTAGTTCTATTGTAATTCGATGTTTATTCCTCTTTGCTAATGTAGATGGGATACATGTTTATCTGGCGACTTTTCGGTTTAGCACCTTTAACCTTAATTTGTATACGCACGCTAATAAAACAAAACATATGATAATCACACTACGTATTCTGTGTCAAAAGGGTCTGACATACGCAAAAACGCATGCTTACGTTCTTAGCCGGTATTCAAACATACGTAACCAGACCTCAAACAAGTCATGAATGAAATACGAGCACAAACGGAATTTTTAACACAAATCTATTTGCTTTTTCGTCAGAAAGTGTATAAATACTTATGAGAGAAAAAAAAGAAAAATATGGCATGATAAGATAGTGGCTCCGGTGGTACCAATTCGAGTAGACGTGTTGATTAAATGAATATGCTTCTTCAATTTTGTCTGTGCTCGCTAATGTCCTAAACATCGTGTTATTGGACATACGGAAATCGGGTTAAAGTGCTAGTGATATTTGTGTAGAGTGCAAAGTAAGAGGTGATAATGTTGACGATGTCTAGGCAGGATGAACAAACTACTTCGTTTGTGGTGTAAGTTGTATAGGCTTTAGTTGATTCTTTAAGTTAATTAAGGAATGATAGAAGAAAATAAAATTGGTGTAATTCCTCGCAAATTCTTTAATAATATTCAGTTAATCGGTTTCGTCCTTAACAGGACATCATCGGCTAGAATGTTGTTGTACGGTTCAATTAATTGCAAATTTTGACCATCTAAATATTCTGTCCTGGTGAAATTCTGTTGAAGACGAATGCGGTCGCCTGAATATTATTAAAGAATCTGCGAGTAATTAAACCACCTTTCATTTCTTCTATCATTCCTTGCGACATGTACTCACAGAGAGTCACAATATAAGTCAATACCTTTAACTTTAAAATGATCCAAGAATATGAAAAAAAATAATACATTTCCTTTCACTTTTCTTGCTCAAAATGTGCTGTATGTGTTGTGTACAATTTATAACAATTTGGAAGCATTACATTTCAAATTTAAATGTTTAACACTGAGTAGGCTTGACAAGTTATAGGAGAAAAGAGATTGCCGGTAAATGGTGAAATAAAACTAAGGCTACCTAAATTTTAAGAGGTGATCTAGAAAAACGAAATAAATCATATTTTAAATTAAAAAGGTATAAGTAAACCTAAACAAAATTCCAAGTATCAAGAATTACATTGGAAACTTTATGTCTCCTTTAAAAAGTTACGTTTTCTTCACTGAAGGAATATATCAGCTGACAGTCGTATGATTTTTTTCAGAAATTTTGTACATTATGTTCTACAGTAAATCATTTAAGGACTGCTGAATATGATTTTGAAAAAGATTGGTGGAAAAATAGGGGTGGCGAATAAAAATAAAAGTCTATAATTTTCTCCCGACGAATGCTTGATATTGGACAGTTTGTTTAGATTTATGCATCTTATTTGGATTTCACTTATTTTTCTAAGCTTTTAACCTAAACAATGTTTCGAGTATCAAGGGTTACACTGCGAACTTTATACCTCGTTTAAAAAATTACGTATTTCTCTAAAAAATCGTCGATCTCATCCGATACTCATACGATTTTGGTATTGACATGGGAATGCATTTCTAATACGCTAGCGATTGTTTTACTTTAATATTTCGCCGTTTCATAATATTCTTTTATCTTGAACTTGCTACGTGATTCTGTTTAATTCCTTTTAAATTCTTTAAGGAGGTCACTATATAATTTGAATTCAATGGAAAATCAAGGGATCATCGCCAAGAGAAAAACAACATTTTCTCAAAGATTCGCAGACCGATTATTGCACGCATGTTAAATACCGTTATTTTAACACACGAATGAGGGATTTACATGTGTTGCAATTTTTGGATTCCTTTTAGTTTGGATTTTGATTGCTTTTACACAAACTACGCCTTAGCAATAGCCAGTGTTACTACCTCTCTCTTAGTAGCTGTGTTCACAGAGGAATCACAAACTGGTCAGATGCGATTCGATTGGCTCAAAGAAATCCGAAACAGTTTTCTGACTGATTTCACAGCATATGAATGGCTCTGACTAGTTTGTGATTTCTTTGCAACTCCAGTTAGAGTGTAATTATTTCCTTAAGTATACAAAACAGTTAGTAACTGATACTGGATAGTAGTTGTTCAGTGGATCCGCTGAGAAATTGTCTCAGCAGTTGACCGCCTTCCTACTTTTCACCGTGCTAAAGAAGCTTTTCCGCAATTAGCTGTTAGATTGGATTTAGTATACACAATTTGAATTATAAAATCTCTAAATCATCGAGTTGTATTGGTATTCTGTTGTGTTGTATTGCGTTGTGTTATACTGTGTTGTTTTTCATTATTTTCTGTTTTTATGTGTTTTTCAAATATACAGGGTGATTCTCAATATATGCGACAAACTTTATGAGCTGATTCCTGAGGTTATTTTGATCATAAAAGTTCATATGAGTATATGTCCAAAATGGTTTGGTTTTAAAGTTATTGAATGTTTAATAATAAATTATGAACTAGGACTAACACGATGTAATATCACAGTTGGTTCTTCAAAAACTATTGTGTTGAGAGGGAATTGTTTAATGTCATTTCAATAGTTGTCAGAGTATTCATTCAGTTTATTGCCAATTTCTGTTTTCTAAAATGAATTACACGAATGCTGAGATGTCTGATATGCATTTCGTTTACGTCTTGCTAATGGAAATTCGCGTGCCTGCTAGGACGTCTTTATAAGAACGATACCGAACCATATCATCCCGCATCAGTCATATATTTTCCCGGCTTCACCAACGTCTTAGTGAAACGAGAAATTTAAAAAAAACGGGTGACTGATAACGGGCACGCCATCTACAGTGAGAATCCCACAAGTTGAAGAAATGGTACTAAAATGAATTGAGGAACATCCTACTACAGAAGGACCAGAATAATTGCGTTTTTGCTTTAAACATTAGTCAGGTTACAGGGTTGGATAATATTGAAAGATCAACTGTTGTATCCCATATCACATTCACACGGGTGCAGGCACTTTTGCCGGAAAGAGTGGCTTTTTTGTCAATGGATGCAAACACAAATCGCACAAAATCTCTGACTATTTGGCCAATATTCTTCACCGACGAGGCTAACTTTCTCTAGAAACGCGATTATTAATTTTCATAATAATCACATATGGGGCCGAAGAAAATCTGCACGAACTAGTGAATGCCGTCATCAACATCAATGTCATCTGTCAATGTGTGGGCCGGAATTGTTGGAAGATCACTTGATAGGTCCACATTTTTGCCGATGCGGTTAAATGGCGAGGTATACTGCAATTTTCTTGAAGAGGAGCTACTCTTACTGCTGGAAGAAGTTCCGTTGCAATTAAGATTACAAATGTATTTTATGCATGACGCTGCTCCAGCGTATTTTAGTTTAGTTGCTCGCGAGTTTTTGAACAATACGTATCCAGATTGGTGGATAGGACGGGGAGGTCCACAACCGTGGCCTCCTCCGTCTCCAGACTTAAATTCTTGGGAGTTTTTTCTCTGGGGTCACCTTAAATCATTAATTTATACGACTCTCACTGAAAATGTCGATGAACTGAGAAATCGTATTATCGCAGCTTTTTAAACAATTCGAAATACCCCTAGTATTTTAGAACGGACTCACCAGTCAATACGACGGAGGATAGAAGCTTGTATTGCAGTTGGGGGCAGTCATTTTCAACAGTTAGTATAAGTAAATTTTGTTTTACTAATTATTTTGTTAATTTATAATAAAAACATGAATTATGATAACTTACTATTAAACATTGTACAACTTCAGAACTAAGCGATTTTGGACATATGTTCTTATGAACATTTATGATCAAAATAACCCCAGGATTCACCGCTTAGGGTTTGTCCTATATTGAGAATTACCTGTATGCCGCGTTTCTCTAACATTTTTTTTTAAAAGGAAGGGTTTTCATGGTAGTAAAAACAGAGTGAAGAAAATACCAAGACACAAAATTTGGGAAAATGCCTACACCTGCGAGCTTAAATATTGTTTTTTTTTTTTACAAATTCGACCATGTGTATGTTAGTAAAGCCGAGTCTTGCACTTATTTCAATTGCGGTTTGAAAAAAATTTCCGCGGAAAAATTTATTTATCGGTGATAAAAAGTATTGGCATCGCATCCACTATAGAAATTTGTTGTCCTTTGTGTGTCTCTTTGGATGGATCGTGGCAGAAAAGAGGTCACACAATCACAATCACACTAATCTCTAACATTTTACTAGTGCTGTTGCGTATCCGATAAAACTGGGATCTGGATTTTCGGATCCAAAATTATCCGGTTACCCGAATTCTAGGATCTGGATCCACTACCTGAATCTACTATCCGGTTCTCAAATCTGAAAAAGATATAAATTGTCGACCAACAATATTAGTGAGCGTACTACATATACACACATTCACTGATTCAAATCTGTATTATAAAGTCAAAATATAATTTTTGGAATCTTTTTCTATGCAGTACCTACCTGTTGTTTATTATTTAAAAGCAATTTGCTAAATTTAGCATCTATGTTTTCACAAAACTGTAATGGAAGTCATTTCAAAATACTGTGTCTATAAAAATTATTTTTTTGTTCTTAGATTAAACGAATATAGATAAAAAAAATGCAAACAGGAGTAGTAAATAAAAATCGTGAGATAGTGGCCCCATTTCTTTTTTTAATTTTAGTTATTAATTCTCAATTTTTTCTTCATTTCCTAACGTTTCGACCAATTTTGGTCTTTTTCAAAGGTTTAAAAACTTTTTTTCTAATATTTACCTTCTAATATTTAACCAAAATTGGTCGAAACGTTAGGAAATGAAGAAAAAATTGAGAATGAGTAACTAAAATTAAAAATAAATTGGGGTCACTGTCTCACGATTTTTATTTACTACTCCTGTAAAAAAAATTGTGGCCAAGAAAAATCATATCAAGAAAAAATGTAAATTATAAAATAACATTTCTCTGGAACAGAACAAACAGCTGCAGGCTGGATTTCTAAACCAATATAACCTTCCTAGATCTTATAGAGCTAGTAGGTGCTAAGAGTCAAAAATCTGTACGAAAAATAATGCATTGAATGGTTAATCGATTTATCAATGATTATACCAATGGAAGTACCACAGAAATTAATCTTTATGTGTTTTCATCCATGCTTACAAACTGAAATCCCTATCTTGATTAAAGCGAGGAATACCAGAGCTTTCTTGATAGCTTTGCAGGTTTTATTCTAGAAAGCTGCTTTTGGCTCAATGTTTTCTTTTGTCAACTTATACTACAAATAAATCTTGATAGCATAGATTTATAAAAAAAAATTAAAATTATGATCTAGATAAAAACATATAACGCTAAAAGTGGTTTTAGAATACTCATGATGTATTTAATTGTCGTTTAAAATATTTATTATTTGAATGGGAACATAATACATATTTTCATAATTGAAATATCAGAAGCCAGATACGAAAAATAATGGCACTTCTACATACATACATATATACGTTGCATTGTACACAAAATTGTAAAAGCATCTCGATGGGATTTCTACACGTATATATGGGAAGTATAAATTAAAAATAAATATTCATTTAAAATATGTAGAGCAGATGATTCATAATGCAATATTTTGAATGGAATTTAATTGCGAATATAGTTTAAAAATATTACTTCGTTTCTATTTATTCCATAAATAATACATGTCAGTGATGGTTTAATACAATACAATATTATTCATTTTTAATGTACATTTTCCCTTTGTGCAAATCATAATTACCAATCTGTAATACTTTCCTTGGTAGATAGAATTTTTTCTTATTTTAAGTTTAAACACATTTATGGCGTTCATAAATCGTTACTATATGAAAACAGTTTCGAAAAGCGATTCGATTAGTTTTGCTCTGTTGTGTAACTAACATTTGTTTATTGCAAAAAAAAAAAAACAGAAAATAAACTTGACTTTATATGTAAGATAAATATATGTGCGTTTGGACGTGATATTAACAATAAACCAATATTGCTTGCTGTTTTTGTTGTTATGCTCTTCTTATCATATTGCAAAACATTGTACTTATGCCTTCGTTAAATATATATAAATTTGTACGGTTGCGAGATGACAATGACAATATCGATTCGACAGTTGCCGATTCGTGTGTGGTGTGCCGCAGGGCTCAGTGCTTGGACCGATGTTATTTTTAATATTTATTAATGACCTCGTATATGTAGCCCGCCAATCACACACGGTTCTATTCGCCGACGATACATCCTTACGTGGCACGCTTCAAATCCTGTTGACTTAGAGAGATTAATCAACGCCGACATTTCCAGGATTTGTGAATGGTTTAATGCTAATGAAATTACTCTTAACACTAGCAAAACCAAATTACTAATAACTTAACATTGTTATTAATAACAGTCTTTTATCCACTAATACTGATGTTAGATTTTTTGGTGTTACTGTGGATACTGGCTGGGGTGGACCGAACACATTCAGATGTTGTCGAAGGGCTTGTCATCAGACTGTTATGCTCTAAGAATTATAAGGCTAAATCTTGGGGACCGTACTGCCAGGGGGGTTTACTTTGCTCAATTTGAGTCTCGCATGAGATATTGTATTTTTTGTTGAGGCTTCACCACTACAATGAATTTATTCGAAATTTTTAAATTACAATAACGGGCTGTGCGGCTGATTAGTGGGGAGGACAACAGAGCCCATTGTCGTCCGTTGTTTGTTTTCCAAAAAAATGACTTTATACTCACTAATTATTTATGAGTCGGTGAGTATGGTGTAGGGGAGGGTGGGGTGAACTTTGCAATTTCCAGAATTTCGTTATTATTTTGATGGTGAGTTCAACGGCCAGTATCGGAAGCATAAGTACATTTTTTACAACTACACTTTTTTGTGCCTATATTGCCATGTATTGCATATATTTTCTATATCGTTATTTGTTTATTTCAAATATTTAATATATTATTATAACATAACCAGAAAATATCCCAAAGAGGCGAGATGGAGCTATTGGTATGGGGCAACATGGGGACATTACTATCTCACTCTTCAGTCTGGTCCGTTATGCCTGGATATGCCATTATGCTTTCTCGAAGACATAATGCCTATTTCTCATGTTAGGAATAAAGTACAGGTTCAATCAAAGCGTAACAAGGGAAAGACAACAATCCTTACAAGCACTACGTATAAAAATCTGCTACAAGAAAATAGAAATCTGGAGAATCTCTCAGGCAACTAGAAGTGCTGAGGGAGTGTTAAAGGAAAAAAATTAGAAAGAAGAAAACAGAAGACCAAGAAGCCGAATTTTGTAAGGAAAGCAAAGAATAGATTTTTAGAAAACGTCAAGGAAATAAACAACTTCTTTCGTTGAGGAAGATGACTATGTCTATGTTATATATTGCCTCATAAAGTGCGGTGAATATACCAAAGGAGAAGTATGGATCCAATGCCATGGATGGCGAGGTTGGGTACATGGAGGCTGTGCGCATAACGTGGATGAGTTCGTCTTCTATTGTCTCAATTGTGAAGATTAACCTTAATATTCTTATCGTTATTGTATTTTTTTTTACTTTAAGTAGTTCCTCTTTAAAGAGTTTAAGCTTTGTTCCTGCATTTATTTTAGAATAAAATCTATTTTTTTACATATTACCCAGATTTATGTTACAACCCATTCTTAACTCACCTGGAACCCTATAATTACACATTTCTATTCAAAATTTTCTCACAACATCAAGAACCCCATCGAAATTTTAAATTCATTCATCAGCAGATAAATGTTTAAAAATTACAATAAGCATACTTAGAACCTTGTATATCAATTTGCAATCCTGATGTAGTGTTCTAAAGCTTAATGTTCCCATCTTTCCCCACCTTCCCCTATAAATATAGAAGCAGATCTACCTATCGAACCCACATTCATTCTTACAACACTCGTAACTGTAATAGTATTAATCTTCCGAAAACTGATACCTGTCTCTGCAAAAATTTTCTATACTTCATGGGCTTCTCTTTTTTCAATAAATTCGTTATATTAAATTCTTCTAATTTACCTACATTTGGACACAAATTGAAGATGATGTTACTAAAACAACCTTTTTATTTATTTGACGAATTTAGTAACCATAAATTTTGACCTGTCTCCTCATAGTGAACGTGTTTATTGTTTTATTTTTATTTATTATATTTTTTATATGTTTATGAAATCTCACACAACATGAACTTGTTTATTGGCAATAAATCTATATCTATCTATCACAACAAAACTAACTCAATTATTTCTTAAAATTGCCTTTATGCAGTTAGTGGTAACTTAATTTGCTAAATTATTTTTATATGAGACAGTAATATTTAGATTTCTAAGTACATCTCTTATTACTTATGCGTCAAAAACTACAACTAACAATTTGGGGCGATATTACTTAACCAAACAAGCTTATAATTGTCCATATCGTAAACGCGTGTTGCAATGCTTTATTGTTTGTTCGCCCTATTTAAAAGCTATTTTTAAGTATTTAATGAACTTACTCAATAGTGCAATACTTCATTACGATCAGTCATATTTCCAGCTCACGATAATAAGCAATGTAGCTGTTTGTTTTGCAAGTTAACATTATTATTTTGTTTGATTGCAGACAGAATTGTATTGAGCAATACTCCAAGGTTATGTTTCGAGATGATTTTATTATTTGTTTTCCTAATATACACAATAGGTATCTCCTGGTTAATTTGTAGCAGTAATAATGCTATGATTTATATATTTTTATTGTATATATACATTGTTTCATTTAGCACGTAGATACAGATACATATCTGATAGGAATGCAGTTTTCATATCTCGATCTTCTTTGTAATCAGTTCAACCTTACAATTAGTTTTACAAGTATTCAATGTCAAGTAAGAATCTACTGCGTTATACAATATAGTTGAGATATCGTTATCAGAAACGTTTTACTTATATCACTGTTGTATCACCTAAATGGAATAAATTTGATAATAAATAAATGGGTGTTCAAAGAAACGCTCGGACACGTCGATTGGTATTTTTAGTTGCGCATTTTTTCAATAGAAAACTTTTATATATGGTGTCATGTAACAGTGGCTAATACTAACTTTTTTATTTTAAATGTTACACCCTGTATATTGTATTAATTTCGGATTCTTCAGAAAATTCTAGACATATTTCATATACAATTTCCTATACCTATTTTCAACTGTTTAGGAAATATTAAATGTTTTCAGTTTCTTTGCAAAAAATAACATTAAATAAAGAATATTATTTGATTACAGAAATTCGCTACAACACATTCATAAACTAATAAGTAATCTGTTTATTTCTTGATATTAACTGTGTTCGCAGAGGAATCACAAACTAGTCAGAGCCAATCATATATGGTGAAATCAGTCAGAAAACTGTTTCGGATTTCTTTGAGCCAATCGAATCGCGTCTGACTAGTTTGTGATTCCTCTGCGAACACAGCTATTGTAAAAAACAAAAAAAAAAAAACATTCCTTTTTACCGATACGAAATAAACAAAAATTGTAAATACTTTTGTTTACTTTTGTTTAGAACGTCTGGCCTTAGCAAATTGTTGTCTGCCTGCGTGACAGTTTAGTTGTCAGCGTTATAGTCGTTTGAATTTCGTTAACTTCATATCAAAAAATGGTTCATTTAACAGAAATGCACAAAATAACAATTCTGCAGATGATTGGTTATGGAGATAACACACGAACATAAATGGATGCCTATATCCCAAGAGACATTTAGTAAAATAGAAGAGCAGTTTCGCGAGCTTGGACATGTAAGGCAGATAAAAAAAAAGCAGCTGCCAATGCAATAAGTGATGATAATAAATTAGATATTTTGCTTGAGTTTGAGGAAAACTAACATACTTCTAGTCGACAAGTAGCCACAATCTTCGATGTTAGCCATTCATCGATTATTCGAGCATAGATTAACGATATATAAACAAGGAGCCTATTATAAATCCATAACTGCATATAATGTCTTACCTACCGATAACAGGAGAGTATTGAAGTTAGTACATAAATTTCTAATAGACAATACCTTCTACAATTTTAAAGAACATATAGAGCGGACTTAGTGTCCTGGTTATTGGGATCTCCACTCCATTTCGTGCATCGCAGCCATGTTCAATAGGCTAAATAAAAAACAGTTGTTATTATGTTTGCGCCGATGCAACGACTAAAAATATGATGAAACAAGCTTATGCTTCAAAAAAAAAGTATGAATATCTATATTTTAAACACCTACTGATATTAGTTTTTAATATTCATCCAATAATTTGTTTATCCAATTAAAGTTAAGTCTGATCTAATATACGATATGATTTGAACCTTTTAATAATATTCACACGTAATCTCCTTAGTATACTCTTTTATAATGTGTTATCAAGTGTTATTTGCAGTAAACATTTATTAAAATGTAATGTAGCAGTGAATCAACGTATTGCTGTGTATTGAATTAATTGAAAATGCTAAACTGAATTTTTAAAAATGACAAGGAAAAATAAAATTTGCTAGCTCCACGGATAAAATTTAAATTGAACAAAAGAACAATTAAACTCAGAGTTACCCTCGCGAATTAAAACTTGAATCTAACCACGAAAAGTAAATTGTGAGTGAATGAAATCTGACTTTCTTTCATAAATACCAGTAAAATTGAAAAGGTTTAATATAAAATAAAACAACAGAATTTTTAACCCAAAGATGCTAATTAATAATCAATTTTATTTAAAAAAAGGGTTAAATTACAGATAGTGCAGAAAAAAAAAACCGTGAACTGAAGGCCCTGGCCGAAAAAAAAAACTGCACTTGACATCTAATTTAAAATTAGGACAATGCTATTTCCTATGCAAAGCAAAAGTTTGATTTGTTTCAGGAAGATAATCCAAAATCTAACAAATTCAATCCACGTGGTTTCAAATTAAAATAAATTAAGCGCGGAAAATTACTAGAAATTTACAAATTGAAAAACTAAATGCAAGAACAATGCTTCACTCACCCAACCCAAGGTGATTGAAAAATAAAAATGGAACAGCAAAATTGAATAACGGAAAAATTAACTTCTTTAAACTATAATGAGAAAAAATAAACTAAAATGTATCTTCCCAAAAAAAATAATAATTGATCTTATATCTATAAATGTGCACACTTAATATTTACGGATTTATAACAATAATGAATTCAATAAAATGGCACACATAGATATACAAAAATACGTCTACTTACGTCAATAGTCGAACAACGGAAGTCCTTAACAAAACCTCTACAAATTGTTTTTCTTACAAAAATCCCTCTCTCAAAAACATACAACTCAGACGTATCAAAAATACGCCAGCATACAATAGAATCCGCATTAACTCTACATGCAAACAATAGACAAATAAATGAATGGAATTAATTAAAAAAAACTTAACACTTAATTAATTAAATTATACAATAAACTCTTTAACTTAAATTTATACATTTATAAATAAAATCTATTGTGAAAATTCTCGGTACATTGAATCAGCTCGGAAGAAAGTGCACAAATCAAAATATGCAACTCAAAATACACTCAGCGGTAACGCGGGTAGACTAACCACAGCAGTATGTAATCAAGAAATTTTCTTCACATTTTATACTGACTTAACCTAAAAATCCAAACCCTTTTTTAAGAAAAATTGTAGACGTGCTCTGCTCAAAAACGTATTTCTTTGAAATTTTTGGAAAGACTGCAATTTGTAATTTTCGTAATTTTTTATATCACTTTTTGTAAAATTATAAAAAAAACAGTGTTTCCTATTTAATTCATAGATACTTACACATACGATATAGTCAATTAGCTATCAGTGCTTTCTTGTTTTCCAGAAAAATTAAAGAACCCAGAAGACTGATCAGAAAGAGCGGCAAATACAATGTATCCAGACATGAAGAAACCCAAATATGGGACAAGTACCTACGCGACTTCAGCAACACCCTAGTGCACAGTCGATGGAGATGGACAGTGCTAGCAGCTTCTTCTTCCTTTATTCTGACTTGGTTAATGTTCGGAGTGATCTGGATGTTAATAGCTAACGCCAATGGAGACCTTGAATTACAGAACGATAGGCTCAAATGTTTCTTGGGTGTCCAAGGGTTTCTCGGGTTATTTTATGCTTAGTCTAGAGACTCAGACTTCAATCGGTTATGGTGGCAGGTCTTTGAATGACCACTGTCCCGAGGTGGTGTTTCTAGTCTGTCTGCAGCTCATCCTGGGAGTTGGCATTTGCGGAATGACGATAAATATAGTCTATATTAAGATGACGAAATCTCAGAGCGTATACTCGAAGTTATTCAGCAAACATGCAGTGGTAAGTACGCTTCCAGGACTTAAACATACTTGTAGCCCCTCTTTCATATTGAAAAAACTTTGTTCCATGTTATTGTAAGGAAGTATCCTCCTAGCAAAGTGTTCTTGTAAAAGTTACTACAATTTTATTTTAAGATAAGGCGATTCAAACCTCTTTTTATTTTGGTTAAAATTAGTTCTGTCGGTAAACAAAAGACGATGAAAAAATTTAGGATTGCTACGAATTTAATGTAATTCAATTAGTTATTTTATCTGAAATATGGCTTAATTACAATAAAACACTAATTAAATCGCAAAACGTTTCGATAGTATTTGCTATCTTTTCCTATTGTTTTAATTTTTTCCATAAATATAATTATGTAAAAATACAATTAAAGCAATTGAAAAAGATAGCAAGTGCAATCGAAACGTTTTGCAATTTAATTAGCGTTTTATCGTAATCAAGCTATATTCCAAATGAAATAATTAATTGAATAAAACGTTGGTTGGCTAAATAAAGAAACTAATTCAAGAATTTTGTTTGATGTCTATGTTGAAAAAAATTTAAACGTGTACTACAAGTACACGTAGGATTTCTCTTACATCCCATATCTCCTATTGCCATAGGTTTTTACGGTAGACTGCCACATAAAAAGCAGTTTGAAGTGATATATCCTATTGAAATGGAACAGGTTATTGTGCCCTGGGCTGTACGCCAAAATGTAATGGGTTGTTAATTTATTTATGAATATTATATTTTTTTGTTGAGCGCCGTAAATAATAATACCTATTATTATTATTAGTTAAATAAAATAAATAAAAAAAGAAGCTAGTGTGGAAATATTTTATCGATCAAAATAACCGCTCCCAGGTTGCGCGTGTCTAGCTGTATTTAACATATAGTACGACCTTCTATAGTAAAAAACAAAATAAAATAATAAAAGAAATTGATTTCACCTATACAATATTTTATTTGAAAACAACAAAGGCAGAACAATATACAAATAAAAATATTACATATAAATAACTGTTATATGGTGGTAAAGAAATAAAGAATGGGGCCCGTTTGAAATGTTACTGACTGATTAAAATGATTAAATGAAATGCAAATAAAATTATGATTTCGAATTAATAAAGTAATAAACAAATAAAATAGGCGATAATATTGGCGATTCTTCGGCTCTGGGTGTGATCTTGGCGTGTCGATATAATTTTCAGCATACACAGCGGTCTCGTCTGGAAATTACCTCGGGAGAATGTTGCAAAATGCACCGAAACATAGAGAAGAAAATGCATTAAAATAGGTAATGGAAATTTAATTAGTCTTATTAAATACAAAACCTACATTTCAAAAAAAAATCTTATTTTTAATAGTAGAACACACATCCCAGGATTAAGGAGTGAATATTGATTATAACTGTTAATATTACTTCTCAATATGTTTAATCCGATAGACAGCAAATTAATGTTGTTACCACTTACCGCGGTAAAATAAAAGCTTTTGACAGTGTTATATGTATGGGACATGCTCTTAAATTATTATTACCATTGGTATTGGTGATTTATCATATATCCAAATGGATTGAAACCTACATCAATATACATACATAAGAAGTAGTAATATTATAATCTGAATGCCCATTTTGATTAATTATGTGAACCATGTAGGAGGATTATTATTCAATATAAAATATTGAAATTAGCAACAAAATTTGCAATATTGTCAATATACGGCTGTTGAAGTAGCTTATCATTTAGATTTGATTATTATATTATATTGTTATCATATAGATTATGGGGAAATTCCCTGTCAATATTATAAATATTTTTACCACTCAGTAATAGCTACCTAATATAAATTATAGGACAAAATATTAAACGTAAACAATGTGTCCAGGCAGCATTTACATCTACTTCAATCCAATGGTGCCAGATAATCTTCCAGTACTGGCTGTAAATGAGGCCAGTAAAAAAACAAAAACGCAATAAAATAAATGACGTCAATAATTGTAAACTGTGCTGCTTTACAAATGCGACAGGTATTGATGCAATTGAAAGAGTATCCTTTAAGTAAATAATCATGATCAGAAAACCCGATGTAGAATAATCATGATTGCATACACTGGTTTGCAACAAAACCGCAATTAGTTTTACCCATGGTGAAAGTGATTGTCTTGTGACGTCTACTTTGACATTTGAAAATTAAAATGTCAAAGTTAAGCCAAAGTAAAAAATATTAATATTATTAAAATTGCAAGTAGGCTATAGAATAAAAGATGTAGCTAATATATTTAATATAAATAAATCTATGGTTTTGCGTGTCAAGAAAAGATGGAAAGAAGAAGGAAGTATTGAAAGAAAAGCAGATTTTGGAGGATCAAGAAGATCAAATGAGAAACAAGATGAATTACTAGTAAATTATTTAAGCAGCAAGAGATGCTGTTTATGAAACGATTTTTTTTCAACATGGTCTACAGCATCGCGTAGAATTAAAAAATTGTTCCAGTGCCAAAAAGGAGTTATTGTCAGAAGAAAACGAAAAATCTGGAATTTTATTTTCTTTGGGTTATTTTTACCGTGAATTTAAATTTTGGGATAATGTTGTATTTTCAGACCAAAGAATTATCCACTCTAGCTACGATAGTCACGTGCGTGTTTTTCGTCCAAGAAATACAAGGTATGATAAAAAATGTGTGACACCATCAAATAGAACTGGAAGATTTTCAGTTAACATCTAGGCATGGATGGTCGAGTAAACTCACAAAAGTATCTAGAAATTTTAGAAAATACGATGTTACCGTCAATATCGCAAACTTACCCTGACAATGCGTTCATATTCCAATAAGATAACAGCCCTGTGCACACTGTTAGGTTTATTACACAGTGGTTTACCGATAGGAATATCGAATTATTACCTTGGCCATCTCGTAGCCTATTGAAAACACTTGGGTTTACTGGCAACTTATAGCAGAAATTTAAGGTTTCGTAATACTAATGAGTTATGGGCAGCAGTTGAAAGTTCTTGGGAACCAAGAAGATAACCAATACCAACAAGATTACAACAAGTTATAGAAGCTAATGGTGCTACAATTAAATACTAATTTCATACTTATTTGTTTAAAACTGCAATAAATATATTATTCAGTACCATCACCAATTTATTAATTTTTTGTGTTACTTCTATTCGTGTTGTGATCGTTTTACTAACAAAATTTTGCATTTTATTTAGAAAGTTATACGAAAACTATGAAATGTGTCAGTTTACATTAACAAATAACTTTAAAAATATGTCGAATTGACATTCAAGTTGTACGGATTTTATTGCAAGCCAGTGTACATGAAAAATACGAGGCAGTAAAAAATACAATACCAGGTTCGTGCTGCAGAGAGTGACAAAACCAAAATAACGTATTATACAAAGCTTTCAATAAGAAACCATTATAATGTATAATAATAGTGTTTATTGCCTTAAACAATCGTAATACCTATGCAATAAACGTGTGTAATTTTAAATTAATGAATACATTCCTCCTGTAAATATCCTCAGAGGTAATATCTAATATTAGATTTTTATACCAGTTGTTATTATGTTATTAAATAGAAGAATATGAAGTATTACAACATTTTTGCTATGTTTACCTCATCATATTAATATGAAGTATACCGGATGAGTTTTTTTTTTTATCTTGAGGCATCATATCTCGGAAGTTACGCATCGGATCAATAATCTTTGTAAATACAATTTATTCAGGTGGAAAGGACCTATTCATTAATATCAATCTCGGCCGCCCAGGTTTCAAATCTGAACGGGAATTCATATTTCTATTTAGATTTGCATTCTGTTGGAACAAATAAGTATGCCTGCCAAAGATTTCGTTAAAAGAATATTAATTGCATAAGTAATAAATAGTTTAATATGGATCCTTCTCCCTTGCCAAAATTTAAACTTCCCATAATTATTTTAGTAATTTCAACAGAAAGACATCAAAATAACTAGTAATCTAATACGAAACCATTAGTAATTTCGTGTTTGTCGAAGTTACTAAGCATAATTGTGGGAAATTTAAATTTTGTTGTGTTTCTATTAAAAAATAACCTTAAGAGAAGTTTGTGTAGTATTTTTATTCTAGTCTGTAACATATTTTGAGTTCCAACAACTATCATATGTTTCGAGATATGACGGCATCGGTACTTTTTTAAATGGATCATCCTGTATCTTTTCACATTTTCGAATAGACATTTTTCCAAGAATTATAATGATATACGCCTTGGTGGGTATGCGGCTTGAGATATTAAAATAAAGCGTTGGCTATTAACATCTTTAGTTCCATTACGATCATCTTATCCACCATTTCCTGACAAAACTGCATCCTTATATGAGGATCACCTTCATTTAATTCTTTTATCAAATGCAATATATACGGATGACACTTATTTTTATACAAGAAAAAAAACAGTCAGTAAAGTAATATAAGGACATTTTTATTGGTGACGTTTTTTGGATTTTCTGGAAGATTAATAAAAACATTTAAAGAATTATCTTCATTTGTAGCAATTTATGTCGGAACCGATTTTGTCCGATTTTTAACATTTTCAGTTTCATGAAACTTTGCAAACACCCTTGAGACTTGTTGATTTTTCAAATACTTTCATCAGGAAATATGGCATGCATCTTGAAGAGCCTCAGCCTGTCTCCAAAACCAACCATCATTAACAAACTAATTCTTTTACGTTCTGTTAGTTCGCCTATAATGAACAACTATTTACTATGACTGTCAGTAATACTGAGTAAATAATTTCATTTCTGCCGAAAGTTTTCATGGCAACATAAAAATACGAATATTCTTTATCAGATATATCTGACAAAAAGTTTTTAATAGTGAACGCTTTATTTTAATATCTCAAACCGCACACCCACTAAACTGTATATCATTGTAATTCTTGAAAAAGTGTCTATCCGAAAATGTGAAAAGATACAGAGTGACCCATTAAAAAAAAACTACCGATAACGTCATATCTCGAACCATGTGATAGTTGTTGGAACTCAAAGTATGTCACAGAGTAGAATAAAAATACTGCAAAAGTTTTCTTAAGGTTATCTTCTAATAGAACCCATAATTTAACCAGAAATTAGGTGTTCCCGCACATTTGCCTAACCTTGTATAATATTATGAAGCAATTATCAAATCTCTAGTTGGGCTGTTTGTATGTATTCACTTCATAATAACTGCTCAACGTCCATCCATTTCAATGCCTTATTAATCCGCACTTGGAATTATCCGAAATGTACTGGCGATTCACTCAACACGATTGAGTGGCAGGCTGACACTGTATTATCACCTTTCAAGTCTTCTTTATCATCTCTTACCATCTACTGACTATTGTGAAAAAAACATGTAATAAACAACCGTCATTTTGAAGCCAAATTGTTCGTCCTACCTCTAAAACAAGGATTTTTCAGATGCCAAAAAAAGGAAATTTTTTTGTGTTTGTCCTCCAGCTTATTGTTAGTCAATAAATATGAGTATAATGTTTTCAAGCAGATATATTTATAGTCACTGTCAATTGTAGCTTTCTTTTGAAACGTCAAATCAATCATGATTTTATTAGAAAAGATAAAAGTTTGTAATATTAGAAGATATTAATTATATTTCTTTTTTAGTATTTCCACAATAATTTTTATTTTTAGATTTTAATTAAAGAAAAAAATATATGACCGTGTTTTTTGATCCAATTACTACATTATCTACCACATTGCTTGCCAGTTATCATCAGCAACTAGCTGTTTTTCAAAATGAAATTACTAGAAATTTGTTTTCTTGTTATTATCACTATTTTTTATTTGGCGGTCTCTTAATAAAGAAATTTTAAATGTGAACAATAATAGATTTGGCTTTAGATAAAGTTGTTGAGACCATGTTGGATTAATAGATAAGCTATTGGTATGACACTAAATCGTTGATAATAAATTGACTTAGGTGCATTTCATCTAGATTTGTGATATGTATCAACGTTTAAAAACGAACTGCCGTTAAACAACATAATAAAACAGCTGTTGTTTGTATACAAGCTGTTGGTAGGAGGAAGTTAATCATGAAGATATGGATTTCAGTATTGAACGAGTTATTTTATTAATTAAAAACCCTATTTTATAATGGATAATTATATTTAGTTTATGCACCACACTTATATTCTTTTTGAAAATACATGCACATACTAAAATCGTGTATTACAAAATATTTAGTTTTAAAATGGTTGTGACGTAAATTAAATATAATTATCCATTATATAAAGTTTTATAAAAAAAAAATAAGGAAGGTTTCTGAAAAAATAATAAAAAAATGTCGAAACGTAAAACAAAATTTTATTATATTATTATGAATCCTCCAAAAAAAGAAAAGTTTTAATTTTAAGCCGCTGCCTCACAAAAGAAAACATTAAAATGTTATTTATTATTTTCTTTTATTAAAATAGTACCCTTCCTTAATCGAATTCAAACAGTTTTATTGCCTTCTGGGAAAAAGGAACATGAAGATCACCGTATGCCAAAAATAAATCTCAGTAGAGAACTTTTCTATTCGCTTTCCAAATATTTATTTAGAGAAACACATCAAATTATTAAAAAAATCGTTCTGAAAAAAAAACTATACTAATTTCAAGACGATTAGGTCAGTATTTTTTAAGTAATCAAGGAAAGAGGAAGAAGTTATGGGAAAGAACTTTTCAGAAGTATGCGAAGTCCCTCAAGTATTTTTGTCAAGTGTTGTATTTTTTTTTAGTGACAAGATATAAATCATGACTGGTTTATAAGTAGAGTAGGACATCATTTGAGTAAAAATGAGTTAGGTAATCATAAGTGGTATAAATAAAATTATCTGAAACATACATTTACTAATAACATTCTTTAATTTAGATATCATCTGTTCATAACATTTTTATGCAATTGTTAAAAGTCCTATTTATTGGAATGTACGCCCAATAGTGATAACTGATTTTTGTTGTTTACTACTTTAGCTACAGAATCATATAGGTAGTAGGATTGGCCAAGCCGGAAACAAGACTCATGAAATTTGATTTCACCCTGCCATAATAGTACATATATTAAATAATTGGTTTCAAGGCACGTTTCGAAAGTCGAATCGAAGTCCAAAAATAAAATATGTTAAAATATGTTATTTATTTAATTAATTAAATATCTATATCTTAATATTTAGTAATTCATACATAATTGTCCCTTACTGTTCGCTTTAGGATTAGATTTTAATTGTTTCTATTTTTAACCTAGATATGCCGTAGAGACGGTGATCTTTGCCTCATATTCCGGGTACGAGACGAGGACTCCCGGCACGCCATCGGCACCAACGTAACTGCGTACATCCTGCGGAAGGACAAAGAATCTGGCGAACCGTATTTGGAAACCATACCGCTTGAACCACACGGATTCCTGATATGGCCGCTGGAGATCGTCCACAAAATAACGCCAACGAGTCCGCTTTGGGACGTGTCCTCCTACAATCTCTTATCTGATAAGTGAGTATCGAGTTATTTACGACCCTAGTGGAGGTTAAAGTTGGATAAACTCATATTGCTTGGCGTATGCATGTACGGTATTTTCATATATGGCTCGGAGGAGAGTTGATTTAAGGCTTTATCTGGAAGTACGTACGGTCTTACGTTAGTCAATTGCTTGATATAGAGTGCATATATCTCCTAGAGTGATTTTACTGATAGCGATTGAACTAGTTTTATAATTACATTGTTTACGCGTAGCAGTACTTGATATAGATACATAGAAAATATGTTGAAGTATTTTTATTAGCACTTGCAGTGTAAATATTTTTTTCCTTACTTTATTTTTGCCATTTTTAACATGTTATTTTGAAATTTAACAGATTATTTTTCTCAATTGCCTAAATTGATTAGGTGTTTTTTTTAATCTAAAATCTTGTATATTTTCAATATTTTGAAACACAATGCAACTTTTGATATAAATGTCAAGATACATTGTATCCTTAAAACAAATAATAAAACAATTACAGCTGATTTTATAGTATACAGGGTGTATCAAATAAAAAAGTAAATTTTGCATGGGTGTTAACTACATGACATATAAAGCACAAACCCGCCGAAACCGGATTTCATCATTAAAAAATAAAAAAAAATTAAATTTAGAGTCAAAAATTATTTAGTCCGGGCATGATGCAAGGAAACGTCATGTTAAGCACCCGCTAAACGTGGTATTATGTATAAATACATTGCACTCATTTAGTATTATTCTGAGTGGTATGCCATAAATTCATTTAACGTCATTCTGAATAAATAAAGGCGACTCGGACAGTGTGCCCTTGTAAAAATAGCAAAACTGAGGCATTTTAAATTTCTTCTTTTTATAAAATAAACATTCCTTATTTGTTAAGAGCATTCTATGTAAGTCTACGAAGTATTATTTTTAATATCCTGACAAGACGTTCGAGTTTCACCGGATATGCGACTTCAGTAGTTGCAAAAAACGTAAATATTTTCTTTGCTTTGTCGAATCGAGAGTTAGTTGTTAATAAACGGTACCACATGAATCTGAAGTTAATTTCTTTTGAATTTATTTAATCAAATAACGCAAAATGAATTGAATCGAATTACACAGAAATAAATGTAGATACAGAAAATTTGCAAACACGCTTGTTTACTATGATGTCGCGCGAAAATGAATCTTTTGTGTCATTTGTATTTCCTCCCGTCTCTCCGTAATTTAACACGATATCTGTCAATTCCTGCGTTGTGTAGCGCTGCATTTTTATACACATGCATTCCAAGCGGCGATCCACACAAAACTAACAGCGGTAATGGCTGAATGATTAGTGGTATGTGGGGGTATACTCGACAACAGCATTTAAGTTGGGCACAGTGCGGCCTCTAGCCCACGGCATTTACAAAATATTTTTTTCTCGTTAATGCTTACAGATAGACCCCCTGTGCATTAAGACTTTTTGATCGTATATGATTACAGCTGCTACATATTATTATATTTACCTCTATATCTGATACACCCTGTATGCCAAGCGCACAGATTCAGATGAATAGGAAAGAATAGTATGATTAGAAAAGTAGAAACTAAGTGCACTAGCTTCCAATAAAATATCAAATGAAGCAAAGATTACATGAAGAGTATTTACGACTATTATAAATATCAATTCAGTGATAACAAGTGTTCGTATAACATTTTTCTAACTTCCTGATAATGGATTTCCCACAATGAATAATTGCATCAATAATTTTCCGAGACTTTTTTAATGTCAGTTTGAAGTTCCTGTGTATTCTGGCATTTCTGTGCGCAGAAAGTGAAAATGTGTGTATGTGTATACCGTTAATATCAAATTCCGGTAATATGCATTCAGAAATTATGCAAACTAACTGAAATGGTTAGGTATTATGCATTCTATATTGTAATATACAGGCCAGCGTTTAAAGATGTGTTGGTGAAGTAATTTCAAGACAAAAATGTCAAATGAACATACGCCTAAAACTCTTTCGTAACTCAGGTACAAGCACTTGATGTTTTAGATAACCCTATGGACAAGAAAAAATAAAAAAAAACCATTAAAATTCATTTAAAAGAAGTTGTTTTATTGAATGAATTGGTCGAAATGCCCGCCCAATTGCCGTATACATATTCGAGCTCTTCTTAGAATTGATGACGTAGCTCTGGCAATATAGTCTCAGGTTCAGCACGAATAATTTCTGCGGCATCCATAATCTTTGCAACAAGTTGTTCTCTACTTTCACGTATTTCTGCATAAACAATACTTTTCAGCCTTCCCCATAAAAAATCATCCAGAGGATTTAAATCTGGTGATCTGGCAGGCCAAGCAACTGCTGCACCTCTTCCGATCCAACGGTACGTATAATTATGATTAAGAAAGTCCGTTATTTGTCTATCACAATGGGGAGATGCGCCGTCGTGTTGTATCCATATTTGTCGTCTTACATTAAGAAAAACGTCATCCATTCAATGTTGGAAGGTCATTTTCCAAAAAAAACGTAAATAATGGGCGGCCGTGAGACGTTCTTCGATTATAAATGGACCAATGATAATCATCAATAATTCCACACCAAACATTCATTGAAAATCTATCTTGAAAATGGGATTCTTTAGTTTTCCGTGGATTTTCAAGTGCCCAAGAATGTGAATTTCGGCTGTTATTGATGCCGTTTCGGGCGAAGCAGGCTTCATCACTAAACAGTATTTTCCGACAAAGTCTTCGATTCCCCACTAACCAGCGACTAAATTCAAGTCTTGCTACGTGGTCGGCAGGTTTTAAAGCTTGTACAGGTAAGATATGGTACGGGTACAAACCGAAATTGTGTAAAGTTCTCCATACTCTCATGCGGCCTACATTAAGTCTGATGCTAGTAGAAGGTTCACCGTCAATCATATTAAGTGTTGCTTCTTCTTGAGCAATTTGTTGTTGCACGGGACGCTCAAAAGTAGTAGCAGGAAACTTGAATTTTGAATATTAACGGTAACATATACATGTATAGGGTTCTCCACGGAAATGGCTAGTTAGAAGTTATCGGGCTTAACGGAAACTTTTAGTTTTAAAAATTTGAGGTTTGCAATAGCTCGGCACTTAGTTTCTCTTTCAATATATTTTCAAGTTTTTTAACACTTCTGGTTAACCAAAAGTCGCCATGAAGTTTGTTGCTTTAAATTGAACATAATTTTACATTCAGCATTTACATTCTGTGACGACCAGAACTAAGGTTTCCCTATTTTTAACTATTTCTAAGATATCACGATTTTGTGGAAATTTTGACACTTACTCTCATATGTAATTAATTAATTCTCAGTTGCTTCAAATGCCAGACTATTAATAAATCTCCCGCTTTAAAGCTACCAAGTACTAACTTTGTTTCAACAAAATGTGGTAACAAGTTTCCGTCGTATCATACAGGGTGTTCGGAGCTTGGTGACAAATCTGAGAATTTTGAAAATTGTAAAACTCATTTTGTTCAAATAGAACACGCTATATTTTTAGATATATTGTCGGGTGTAGAATTAAATTTCACAACCGATTTGCTGTAACATTGCTTATACCTAGGCTACCATAATCATGAAGCTCTAAACCGATTCTTATTTACGTGCAGTATGAGCAAAAAGTATGGAACGTATTTATTAAGCAAGGACTCATGGATTTTTTGAAAATTCCAGGAACACATCAGTTTTTATTTTCAAATTCTAATTGTTTTGGTGCCTATACTTTAAATATTTCAACAAATTTTATAGAAGAATTAAAAAAAAAGTAACAATAGATTCTGAAAATTATATTTTTGCATATGAATTTATTCATTACTTTTTGCTCACACTGTACATGTATACAACAAAAGAAATTTAATTACAACTATGTGAATGTAGGTCCATAATTGATTTGAATCGGTTGAAAAAACTGTATTTAGAGTAATTAGTTTTGTCATTTAATGAGTTTTATTTGACTCAGAATTGACATTTGTTCCGCATATGACTGCAATGTGCAAATCTGCAGCATCAGCGTTGGATTCGTTATACGCACCTGTAAGGAATTCACGGATATCAGTCTAATGAAAATGTTGTATTTTGCATTTGTTGTCGCGAAGCTGGAATATGCAAGTGTTGTGTGGCATCTCATGTATGTAATGCATTGTCAAAACATTGAACGTATACAACGCAGGTTTTTAAAATATATTTCATTAGAATAACTGGGAAATTTATCCTGCAGGAGATGCGAATTTGGATCCATTAATAGTGAAGCTTCATATTGCATCATTAACTAGTAGACGTGAGCATCACTCCGTTACTTTTTTACTTAAATTAATTAATAACAAAATTGATTTTTCGCATTTGCTTTCTAAAATAAGTTTCAATGTACCGCGGATTGCGAGTAGATCGACAAACACCTTTTATATACCAACAGCCCATACAAATGTATTAGTTAGAGCGCCTATTACTACTACAATGTGCCGTAATGCAAATAAGCTACGTCCTGATATTTGATGTTTGGAGTATGATATGCGTTTTTTTTTTTTTTAATTCTTTATTCTTACGTTATTATCATTTTTTGTTATATATATGTTGGTTGGCTAGATTATTTTGTAACCTTGTTTACCTTTAGTTAGAATTTCATTTTATTTGTACGTTGTTTATTTTTTATATCCATTGTCCTGTAATTGGATGCGTCTGTTGGACAATAAAGAACTATTATTATTATTATTATTATTATTACATTTTTTTTATTATTAAAAGAGCATTTATTGTACCACGATAGGAATATCGAATTATTACTCTCACCATCACGTAGCCCAGATTTAAACCCTATTCAAAACGTTTGGGATTTAATGGTAAAACACATTTACAACAGAGGATTTCATAATTCAAATGAGTTATAGGCAGCAGTTGAATTTTTTTGGGAGCAATTAAGCGCGAATTAACACCTTTGGAGAAATTTAACCTTATCAATAACAACAAGATTACAACAAGCTTCTATAACAAGCTACCATTAAATACTAATTTTCATACTTATTTATTTAAAACTCCAATAAACATATATTTATTATTTTTATAACTTCTATTCGTGTTGTTATCGTTTTTTTAAACAAAATTTTGCATTTGATTCAAACAGTCACACGGAACCTATGACGTGTGTCGATCTAAAGTCAGTTTACGTTAACAAATAATCTTAAAAACATATCAAATTGACATTCAAGTTGTACGCACTTTTATTGCAAGCCAGTGTACTAGATCAGCATCGACTTCTTCATTTTTAATGGGAGTTTTTTTACTCCAAATCCCATTTTTCACGTGAAATTTTATGGAGGAATTGATAACCTGAGAGTCAAATCCTTTGATATAACCGTAACCGTTTCTTCTGAACTACTAGATGTAGAATTAATTCTGCATCGAACAATATAAAAAATATGCAAGGTGCTATACCGAAAAAACTGAGTTTTGCAACCTTCAAAATTGTTTAATGTGTCACTAATTTTTAGACATCTTGCATGATACGATGGGAACCTTTTGCTACATTTTGGTAAAATAATGTTAGTACTTGGTAGTTTTAAAATGGCAGTTGTCTGGATCTCGCAAGTGAAAACTCATCAATTATGTATAACAGTGTAAATGTCAAAATTTTCATAAAAATCGCAATGCCTTAAAAGCGGTTTGTAGCCCCGGAATTAAATTCCTTCTTTTATTTTTAATTTATTTTAGTTCAGTCGTTTAGTAGAGTCACCTGTTAGCGGATCGCAGTTTGCTTATGGTGTTCTGCTAACAAGTTAATGATAAATCATGGAAAAACGGTTGAATTGAATTGTTGATTTTTTTTAATAAATACAGGTGTTCCTCTGAATTTAATTTTTCATTTAATGACGAAAAAATAATATCCTCGTCAACATGCAAATTTTTAGGCATTATTTTGGATAGTAATTTAGCATGGGACGATCAAATATAGAGCATATGTGTTAATAAATGTTTAATAGTTGGTGCAACTTTTGCACATGGCATTTGTGCATTTTGACTGTATCTTCCATCAATATCTATAAACTTTTAATTCACTGGCATATCAATATTGGAAAGTCATCGAGTTTTGCTAGCGTACATGGGCACAGCACCCGACATTGAAATAATATTGTTTTAAACAGATATTGCCACTCTTTCTATAGAAAATCGCCAATGTTTGCAGGTTCATATCTAAACAACAAGTTAAAACCTGATATCAGAAACTTGACCCTAAATGAATTTAGACGAAAATTAAAATTTATGTTAATTGAGAGATGCTTTTATGACTAAAACCCCTACTTTGCCTTCTCTGGACACTTTGGAACCGTTGGGAAAACATAACATCAGAGTGCCAGCGGCATAGAACAAGAACTTCTCTCAAGCGCTATGTAGGGCTTCCTGCCTTAGATATTCCTCCTTCTCCTTGCTACTCATGATGGTCCTAACCAAATGCTGGATCTTCGACCACTGTTCTCCACTCTCAATCATTGAACCAGATTGTTTGGAGTCAGCTCTAGACCCAAGTCCCGAGAAATTGCCAGTCTGACCGCGCTCCACCTAGCGCAAGCAAAAAGGGTGTGCTCAATGGCGTCGATATTAGAACAGTGCATACACCCATCGGTGCTATCTTTGCCAAAGTACTTGGCGTATGTTCTGAAGCAACCGTGCCCACTCAAGACCAGCGTAAGGTAGTAGTCTAAACGCCTATGTTTGCATCCCAGCCAGGGGCCGAGCTTGGGTATGAATTTCCTGGTCCATTGAGTCCTCTTGGTCCTGCTCTCCCATCTACTCTATCACGATTCACATGAACATTGCCTGGTTCTGGTTTTTGATCTCCTGCTTATTCTCGCCACTGTGGGCGATTGTTATTATTAGTTTAATGACCCAGCCATATGTCTACAGCACGCTGCGTCCATGCCGCCGTATTATTTGCTGAGAAATTACACCAGCAACGCCTGTTTTGGGCGTTTCTTCGTACGCCCGCTCGCTACACCGAGACTATCAAAATTTAAGGCCACATCCTCATTTTGGCTTTCCATTTTTTTTTATAAGTATATGCTATTTTTGTTAAGTTTTATCTCTGACAGATTTATATTATTAGTTATTTTGTTTGGCATACAAGTAAGGTCCACGCCAATTTTTAGTATTTTGCTTACAACTTAAATTCAGCATAAGCTAAGATTTTCTTTCTTGTTGAGGTATTAGCCTGATATCAGAAACTTGACTTGACTGCTATTAAAGTAAAGGTTAAGAAGAATAAAACAATCGCTTTCAGTTTTGATTTCCGCATTTGTAAATCAAAATTTTATGTTTTAAAACTCAATATTGGAAGCTCTTGTCAAAGAAAATTGCGTACATCAACTTATTGTTAATTGTTTATTATTCAAACTGTGTATTTTACCTTGTGAGCAAATGGTCATTCAAAAAACAATTACTTTGTTAAATATTCTAGCTTGTTGCTCTTTTGGCCTTTTTAAATAACTTGACCCTAGTGAACATCAAAGAAAAGTGCCTAAATACATACAATGAACCGATAGAATATGTCACCAGGCGGGGCTTATGGTCTATTGCAGGAATCACCATACTAGCAAGAGCGATGAAACAACACTAAGAACGGACTGGAATTTCTGTCTACCAGCCGTTATCAGCGCTCCTCCGAGTGTATAAACTTACTTTCATTACTATCACATCTCAAGCTTTACATACAATCATGCACTAAGTGAAAAAGTTCAGCTTGCGCGCCCCCTATCTATCAGTCCCACTAGATGGCTTGTATAAACAACAACCAGACAATTGTGAATGATCGTGATTTCAAGAACG
The DNA here is from genome assembly GCA_004143645.1 of Protaetia brevitarsis. Classification (NCBI taxonomy): domain Eukaryota; kingdom Metazoa; phylum Arthropoda; class Insecta; order Coleoptera; family Scarabaeidae; genus Protaetia; species Protaetia brevitarsis. The sequence goes on along the minus strand of RXPK01002643.1, from coordinate 36,638 downwards.
GCTTACCATGACGTAATGAATGAGCCCAGCCTGGTGGCATATTTCGTCGGTTCATTGTATTTAGGCATTTCTCTCTCATTCTTCTTGGAATCACGATCATACGCAGTCTGGTTGGCGTTTATACGAGTCATATAGCGCGGGCTGACAGTCCATGAACTCTCCGAGCTAGATGCAATGACTGCATTGCCAGCTTTATGCTACGGTCGCTTGCGGTTAAGAGTTTAACGTGTGGCTCCTAGGGGGCGCGCAAGCTGAACCTTTTCACCTAATGGATGATTGTATGTAAGCTTGCCATGTGGCAAAACGATGAAAGTGGGTTTATACAATCGGAGAAGCTTTGCTGAGATGTGATAGGCAGAAACAGTCCGTTCCTAGTGTTGTTCTCCTTTCATTGTTCTTACTAGTATGGTAATTCCTGCAAAATAGACAATGAGCCCCGCCTGGTTGCGGTTCAACTTAACCTTATGTTTAATATAATTTAATAATCATTAAAGAATTACTGTTCTCCATCTTTGTATTGTTACCGAACTTTCTTCTATTACCAACCCTGAGAGAGTTTTAGCCGTGCAACCACACTAGGATTTCGTTGTTGTGGGTAATAAGTCGAAGATAGGTATAAGAAACTGCAGTTGTAATCGTCAAAGAATTCTATGCAGGATTCAAAAATGTAACAATATATACGGTGTTACATTTAAAACGAAGTTCTTGCAACTTCCGGTTAACTGGGAAGTGTAAAAAACTTGAAAACGTGTTAGGAACAAAAAATATGCTTGTAATTTCGTATCTAAAATCTACGCTTTGTTTAACTATTAGAGAAACTAGAAAACAAAATATCATGGCAATAAAAATCTTGTAAAATAAATTACTCCATGATAATAAATAATATTCTTTTTATACAACTTCCTAATGTTCACAGATTCGAAGTTATCGTGACACTCCAAGGCACATCTCCAACTACAGCTCAGTGTTCCAGGACCCGCACATCCTACATCAGTTCTGAAATCTTATGGGGTCACAAGTTCAAGAACTGTTTGAAGTTTCTGAAGAAGGAAAATGCCTACGTCGTCAACCAAAAGAATTTTAACCTGACCGAAGAACATTCTACTCATCTTTGTAGCGCCTAAGAGATTCGTAGAGGTTTGCAGTTCGCTGAGTCCCACTCCATCGTCTAGGAATTATCAATTTAAAGTAAATATCTTGTATAGCGGTGGTCACAGAAGAGGAACCGTTGTATCCATCGAAACTGCGGATGGCAGTAGCAGATCGGAAGAAAAATCGACAAAACCCGTTAAAGATGAGAAAAAAATCGAGGAGAATAAGCCGGCTACGGCTCTGGAAAGACCTTCGACATTGAATTTACGTGGCAATTACAGTCATCCGAGGATTTTTTCATCGAGGAACGAGGTAAGCGTTGCAAAGCCTGAAATTACACAAGGTTACTCAGATTCTCCTGAGAACCAGTGGGAATATCAGAATTACTCTGGCACCCATCTACCCGATTTCTGGTTGAAAGAAACTGCGTCTTTGCCATTAATAAATGATTATAATCAGGAACAAGGTTTTAAAACACGGAAGTTTGGCTCAGACTTGCAGAATAGACGCATGAAAAGCTTTCACGCCAATTTGGGCAATTCGAATGGTAGTAAAGGTCCTTGAACCCTCACAGAATTTTCGAAGGTGAGGAGTTTGTTTTTGATCCCAGTGTTTCCGCCGACGAATCTAATGCGTCCTTGATCTCTAATTACCAACGAAGTCAGGAAATAGAATATGATACGGATTTAAATACTATGTTAAAAAGCATGGAAAGCTATTTGGAACAGAATTCGATGGACGGCAGAAGCAGAGCTAGCTCTCCTTTTCCGAAATCCTGAAAAAAAAAGATAGTTAGCTCAAAGAGCTTGATCGTTTTTGGAATGCCTTTGATGTTTCTGTGATTGAAAAAGCTCGAAGTGTTTTTAGAAAAGAGAAAAGTTTTGACATAATTGTAATAAACGTAGAAAAAGAAATCGATAATGGTTTGGAGGATTATTTATATTGTTTTTACATGAATGAAATTTACTGTTAGATTAGTGATTTGATATAGACCCAGTGAAAATTGCTTATTTTGCGAATCTAAAATATCGGACCATATTTTTATTTATGACTCAAGTGCAAGTTCAATTGCAGCTTACTTATTAGTTCTAATATTAGCTTTAATGACGTATGAGCGAAATTTGGGGATATATTGTTAAAAACTTTTGAAGTTGTGACTTAATAAGTTTTACAGGTACTAGTTAGATTTTCTGTGACGTAGTGTTTTAGGTAAAGCACTTAAGAAGTGAAAATCGATTTATATAGATTTTTCAGTATAGTTCCTTATAGTTATTTAAGAGTAATTGTAAAAAAGAGGCAATAAACTTTTATTAGGTATGTGCTTAGTTATTTATAGCCTGATACAGTATTTATTCCAAATAAGCAATCTACATATTGTGAAGAAAAGTATATTTAGGAAGCTTACAAGTTAAATTAAATATAGCTTTAATACAAATACAGCTAAACATTTATCATAGACTAAAATGCCATTATTGTTGTTTTTTTTTTTATTTTGTGAGAGACAGCAGATATGACTTCTTACATTCCTTAAATACTGAATAGCTTATTACCATGTAACAAATATCATTTTTATTTTACAAACTCACTTGCTAGCTGTGAATACTCTCCAAATGCTTCCTCCTGCGTAGGTTTCAATTTTATTCTAAATGTAATCCAGCAGAAACGAATTTGTGGTTATAAATGCCGGAAAAGAAACCCAAAAAAGTCTTCTTGTAGTTTCATTCCCCGGCTTAAGGTAATATCTATACGTATTCTGTTTTCCGGATATACCGAGTATCTCAGTCCATAAGTCCATAACTTTTCTAATTATAAATATTTTTTAGTAAAATTGAGAATATATTACATACTGTACTTTTCAATTATTTCACTTACATTAATATTCTTCATCATTTTCGGTTTTACCGGCAATAGTGCGAAATTTACAATTTTTAATGGAACACTCTGTTTATTTGCGAATTTTTGAATTTTTATTTTTCAATCTACAGTGCTGAGAAACTATTCCCAACCACTAGTATAACCCAAAAAAATTATAATAAATATTACAAGCTTTGGTTCTATACGTCTCCTAGGACGTAGCAAAGTATACTTCTATAGTTTTTACACAAAGTGATTCTTTTTTTAATGAAATGAGTTGTCTGCCTAAAAGACATTTTTACTTGTTTCAATGATGCTAAGTATATGGTATTCGCATTAAAAGTTACTTCTGTGTAGATTAAAAAGTTGGATATATTCAAAAAAAGCTAGATTTAAAATTGTAAGTAATAAGTAGGTAAGTAGCAATTGTTAGTTGAAATAATTGTTGTGCTTGTTTTTTGTATTAAATATTTCATAAAATTTTAATCAGCATTTAATTTTTAATCCTAATAAATTTATTTCTTATTAGTTAAAATTTATTTTTATATCCTTGCATTTAACCTATGGTTATTTTGTCACATTTTTTTAAATAAATTATTATACAGTTCACTGAAATGTCCTCGACTTAGAAAGCGATATGGAAGAAGCATTATATTGATCAAAATTTTATGAAATAATTGGGAAAAACTTTGGCAAACACTTGGATCACAATTTACAATTAGTTTAGCAGCTATTGTTTAATTCTACCAACGTTCTTTAATTTGGATGCATCCTGCATATTTAATCTATAGAGAAATAACCTTTAATTTAATTGAGTGCTTGGTATCATTAAAGAAGGGAAAACTTTGTCTTTTACATTAACGCGGAGGTTCTATTTAAGAAAAGTTTATCTGTTATGTCAAAATGGTTAGAATATTTTTAGCGTATTCGCGGCACTCTAGATTGAAAAGTAAAATTCCAAGTTTCTGGTGACCAAGATAACGAAAACTAGCAAGTAGTTTTTAGGCTCAGAAAATTCTGTATAATCCGATAAGGTGAAAATATACAAGGTGTTCCACTTAAAATTTTAAATTTCCCATATTTCCTGTGAAAAGTAATGAAAATTGCAGGATAAGTAAAATAATTGAAAAGTTTGTGCAAATAATACATCAAGAATTTTATAAAAAAAAACATTTGTAATGTAATAAACGTAGTTGATCTACCAGGATAGATCCCTGGTGATTTTCTTTTTTATAGAGCAGTCATCGTTGAATGTTGACGGATCTTGGATTTGTCATGTTACAAATTCCAAGTCTGTTGTATTGCTTACTTATCCTTCGTTGAATGCTTTAGAAACTCAGTATAGTTTTGTTGCTTAAGCTTCTTTGTGAGTTCTTTCGAGATTATAGGAAGTTTCAGTAATACATATATGCCAATCATTAGATTAGATTAGATTAGGGTCAGGGTAATCCACGGACCTGTTTCACCCCAGGAGGTGGCGAGTCACCTCCTCAGATCGTGATCCCCTTTTTCTTAGAAAGGCGCTCTCTAATTTTGCCCCCTTAATTAGTAGGCCAATCACGGGCCCTGCTAGCTGAATAAGCGGTTGTTAACGTTGTACAATCACCGACATTAATATTTAGCACCATCAAAGCGTCGATACATTCGTTCGAGTGGTAAATGATAATGTCAGTGACTGCGCCTATTATCTCCTTCCTTTTTTCGATTATGAAAATAGGTTTGCTGCCTACGTTTACATTAGGGTTTAACGGATGAGGGAGAGAGCGTCGGAAATATCCCGATATACCGCAAGGCAGTGTATCGAACGAGCTAGCTCGGGATTCTCGAGATAAATGTATATGCTATATTGGGAGTTTAGCTGGAAAAACGCATCAAGAGTTCTACATGTTTCCGCTTTGTTAGACGACATATATGTATAATTACATGGGTGATATTACACTGCGACCTAAAAGATCCATTGTGTCCCCTGTTCTTGCTGTTTTACAGCTGGTCTTCCAATCCTATTCCTTTCAGAAAGTGTAGGGATATAGAAGGCCCAGCGTTAGATAAGTTTCCTCTTCGATTTCACGTGGCTCCTGGTGCAACGCCTTGAGTTGCACAGTGCTACGCAATTTGAGAGGGGATGAATGCATCCTGTTCCCAATCTGCTCCAGTCGTTTTGCTTCTCCCTTTGTTCCTTCCTTGTGAGGTACTCTCACTTTGGAAGTAGAAGGCTTCTTATGGAGGTCCTGCTCCAATTCTTCCATGGTTGATCCCACGAGTAGCTAGGGAAGAAAAGGTCCATCTCCACAGAGCCCCGCATGCAGAGGTAAGGCTAAATACAATGGGGTGCGCCAGGTGCCCAAGGTTAGACGACGTATATAATAGAACCCTTTACAAATAAGTAATAATACTTTTCTTTATACATTTCTGTATTTATTTTATAATGTTCATAACCAGAGATAAAATATACATGTATATGGTATAAAACGATAACAACGGCGTATTGTCTGCCAACATCGTTATCACAAACTATGGTTAACAGTTGTGCTCAGCCCGCTGGATGAGGCTTCAATACCGACGCCGGGACATCACGCCTGTTATACGTCAGCGAGATCTCGACGAGGCCTCAATGACATATGTGATATGTATCGAAGCCCTATAAGCTTGCTTTCGTTAAACCCTAGTTTATATGCCTAACTTATTTACTATAATAAACTGTAGACATAACTCGTCTCTTGGGCTGCTGTTTATCAGTTGATTATTCGCTGCGGTTCGATAGTTCTGTTGCTCATAACGAGTGTCCTCCTTATTGGAAGACCAGGGTCATCAAGAGGAAGATATAGCTAACCGATAGTCCTTGACATACAATTTGCTCTTGATGGTTTGACTGCGTCCCAACCTCTATAACAAATTCTTTAAAGGTAGTGCTTTAAAGTTTTTCACAACTAATATACGGATTTTGGGCGCTTGAGAGATTCTACTGCAAACCAGTTAATATTCAACACCCTCGAAGGTGTGCCTACAAACCGAAGATTGCTATGTGTGCGCGATTCATATTACACTTAGAATGTGCTCGGTCCTAGTTCTTGTCAAGAACTCCAAACCTCTGCAGCAATATCAGCACCTGCAAGACGGTTGGGTGACCTTCACGAATTCCGATAAAACGGGGTTGCGTTGCACCCACCAATCCTTTTGTTCTGGTTTATAATTACTTTTGTTAATATGAGCAGAATATGAACTTGCGATGCTTTCTGCGAAAGTGTAAGCTTACTCATGGAGGTCACCTATGACCCAGATGCCTTGTTTGTGTCACCTTTGTCATCTAAATTTAAAAGATGTATTGTTTCCTATTATTAGCTGCATTTACCTGGCCGTCCCATTCTAACTTTTTAAAAAGGGCAGGATATGTGAAGGGTCACACGACTAGCAGATGGGTTGACTGCATGCTAAGAGGCAGAGTGGTCTATGCACATATGCTAGATAAAATATCGCTATGAGGGACCACTAGAGGGTGTCCTCATGGGAGGTACCTGTCACCACTGCTGTGGAGCTTGGTCGTGGATGATTTCGTCAGATATTAAACAACAAGAAATATGGACGCAGGGGTACGCTGATGACATTGTCATCGTAGCTAGGGGGAAGTTCCAGGCGTGGTGGCGGGCATAATGCGTAATGCACTGCGAATGGTGGAGGAATGGTGCTTTTCAACAAGGACTCTCAGTTAATCCACAAAAACAAAGTTGGTTGCCTTACCAACATGAGAAAACTCAATGACTAGGCGACATTAGACTGTTTGGGCAGGAGTTACAATTAACCAAGGAGTAAAGTATCTGGTGTTACTCTTGAGATGCGAAAACTGAGCTGGAAAAATCACTTAGTTAACACAACGACCAGGGACAGCGCGGAGAGTTGCTGGCAAAAACTGGGGATTAAAGCCGAAGGTGATCATTGGCTATATACTGCCGTTATAAGACAGCGATAACATACGGGCAGTAGTCTGGTGGAGGAGGACAGAAGTGTCCTCCGCAGCGAAGCTGCTAACCGCTGTCCAGAGACAGGCATTGCTGGGTAATCACTGGTGCAACTAACAGTACGGGACCGCCTCTTTGGGAGACCATTGTGGGCCCCCCGCTGGAATCTATGTGAGAGGCGGAGGCAATGAATGCGATCCTTAGACTGAAAGCAACAACTGTGGGCATCAACTTTAGGGTGGGAGGACACACTTATACTACGGGCACGTTGCTGGACGGGCCATTGCTACAAATGCCTACAGACAGCATGATACCCGAAATTATCTTTACTGAAAAGGTCAAAATCTCCATGCCGAACAGAGACCAGGCTCGTAGTGAGATCACTGCTAACGAAAACTGGTACACGGATGGATCCAAATCCAGCCAGGGGACAGGAGCCGGTATTTGTGGGCCCAGTCCTAATCGAAGGATATTCATAAGACAGAGGTATTCACCGTTGCAGCCTGTGCAGAAATGATTGCAAAAGGAGCTACATGAGGAGGAAAATTACTATAATGACTGACAGCCAGGCTCTCATTAAGGCAGTCTCAAACCCTGTAACTAGGTCAAAACTCAACAAACAATCCCTCAATGCACTGGCACGAGACAACACGGTGTCTCTGATTTGGGTGCCGGAACATGAGGATATAAAGGGCAACGTAATAGCCGATGAACTAGCCAAGGAGGGCTCTAGGAGACACTTCATGGGTCCAGGGCTCGTATGTGGGATGACTAAGGATTCCGCAAGAAGGGAGATCTGGATCTGGTTAGATAAAGAAAGTACGAAGAAATGGAGGTCGACTAAGGGTCAACTCCATACCAAAACGCTGATAGGGGATGGGGATGGTAGTTTCTCTGATAACCTACTCAAGTGTAGTAAGAAAGAAGTTAAAACCATTACTGGGTTGGTAACTGGACACTATCTCTGAAAAAGCATCTATTCAAACACAGGCCGTGTAAGCGAACCGTGGTGTAGAAGATGCGAACTACAGGAGGAAACGAGTTTACATGTAATCTGCACATGTGAGGAACTGAAGGTACTCAGGCAGAAATATATCGGGAGAGATCTATTGGAGCCCTCGAAGGTCCTCAAGTTTCCACTGGGTAAGATACTGGGCTTTATAGAGAACACCAAGCTGCTCGAGTGGAAATAAGGGAATCAATAGGGATGGTACAATGAGCACCAAGCTCAAGTGCCTGGACATGAAGTGCCCACTCTAACTTGAATGAATGAATGATGTGAAGGGTCCAGGTTAGGCAAAATCTACCTCTGAGATTTTATATGCTTATGCACGTATAATGCATGCAATAATGCACCACTGCTACAACTCTTTTTTTGGAGACAAAACATCAAAGATCAAAGGTGTCCATAACAAGAGTTTGTTTGAGAGATTTGGTATCGTGTTGCCAACTAAATGACTGCTAGTGCTATTTCATTAATTTAGTTTTAGATGCTTTAGTCTACGTTTTTTAATTTGCACCTATCATAAAGAATGTGTCTTATTTCTTTGCTGGTTCATGCTTTTTTGTTCTAAAGTATGCTCTTAGCTATGGTTTTACTTTATATTATGGAAGATTTCCTTTCTTATCTTTTCTTATGAAAGCACTATAAAAGTGAATGACTATTTAGTTCTGTTCTAATCTTTCTACTAATTCTTCAAAATCATTACTTAACAGCATAAAGTTTTAGCAATACGATTTAGTAAATGTGAAATTGACACTTGGTAGTTTTCAAAATTGCCATCAATAGAATGCAGAATAAATTATTCCATGCTCATCTCGGTTTGAGCTTCGCACCACTTCCGGCAACACCTACGCCAGAACGTTGAACTTCTTGACTAAGGTAATGCGGCCTGGTATTATCTGAGACTTAATTGATGCTATAATCGCCTCAAATCTGCGGTGCCATTATTACGTAGAAAGCAGTCGCGCCCACATACCTCACTAATACAGACAAACGTCTATCTCGGCAGCTTAAACTGTTTAAATTGTAAGAGCTCATTCTCGCCGGTAAGTATGAATTATTATCACCTAATGTTAAAGCTGCCACATTTATTTCCGCGTTCGTTACTTCGCGTCGGCGATAAATCATAAGAGCAGAGGGTCCCGCAATGGAAGAAACACACCGGTATGGAGAAAGCTAGCGAGAAGTAAGAGCGGTAATATCTCGCGGTAAGGAATGGCGACGCGTTAAGGGCAAATTTTCTTTCATTATACACCACGCCACTTGAGGTAATCCCCTCAAATCGGATTACAACTAATAAGAATGGGATCGTAAATTTCCAGAGAGAGTCTTCCTCTCTCTCTTTCCTAAACCGACGCAGCTCCACCACGTATCAAATCTCTTCTGGCATGAAGTGTTTGTGCGCGCTATATTAGACAGCAGACGGGTCTCTGGGAAAGGGTTTTCCAGGTCGAAGGAGGGCTAGGCTCGCAAAAGTAACTCTTCTCTTTCGCTAAATGAGTTTGCTTGTTCGGAATTAAGATGGGGGTTGGCGGTGTTGGTGGGGATGAAGGGACGCTCGCTTAAGGTTTAAAGTTTGAATTTCGCTTTTCAAAGTTCTTAGACCGTTCTGGATTTTTGCTTTTGGCGCAAGGAAACCGGTCTAAAATTGGGGTATTAAGTGGACGAAAGTTGGCGAGTGAAATGGACCGAAATTAGTACATTAATTAGAAGTAAGAGCCACTACATTGGAATAATGTCATTGTGGTACATATTCATTCCTTTTTGTGTATATTGGATGGATCATTTCACTTTTATCACGGTATTTCTGAAACTTGCTGGTGGAAGAAAAAATGTATTTTTGCTATACAGAGAAAAATCCGCATAGTAATATTTACACTGCACTGTTGAACGAAAATTGTAGTAACAATTTGTACTATTATACAAAATTTTTAAACAACGTCGCTGCAGTTTTGTATACCAGAGTTACAAAAAAAAGCAATTGCAAAATTGTTAGAAAATATTGTCGCAAAGTTTTCTAGAAAGTATTGTAAAATGTTTTACAGTATTTTGCAACTAATAAATATAATAAATTGCATATGATGAAGTGAGAAAAAGTTATAAACGAGAATTTTTATACTGGGAAACTTTATAGTACTCGAACACTAGTTCACGGATCGAATTAATAATTAATTAACTTTAATTGCAATTTTGATTTCCGCTGATGTTAAGAAGGACGTCGGTCTGTTAAGATCTATTTAACAAACCCACTAATTTCACTTAAACAATACTAAAGTGAATATTGATTAAGAAATAAGGCTTACGCTAACCACAAAGTTAGTAGTTAATTTAATGTAATTATTATGTTCCGATTACTTTTTTTTTCCAAACCTAGGCTTACATTTTTGTAAACAGGTTCTCTGATCTAAGCATTATTATTATGGCGAAGTTTGCTACCCATATAGTTACGTTCAATAGATGTATGTGTTACAGCTATTGTTGTAAAGATGGCGTTTCTTCCTATTTCAGTCAAACACGGTTATAAAAAGTTGATTTGGTGCAGTTGCGGAGAAACATTGTATACCGGCGAAGGAGAATTCGCAAACGTCACATACAGAACATAATAAATAAATGAGATCAAAACTTTTCAAATTAAGGGCCCTTTATTCTCCTTGATCCAACAGTTCAGTTTTACTGTAGCAAAAATTCTACTGAAAATTCACTATCGCATTTGTGGCAAACAATATACAATTTATGCTTCTTTTATAGGTAGGTTATGTCACGAAAATGTACAACAAAACTACATATTATGGTTCAAAAAAAAACATTAGTAACTAGGTATATTAATTATAGCAACAGCGTTAGTTATTCTATACACAAATCTTAATGTCGGTTCATTACATAGATTTGTAATAGTAGCAAAATACTGTAAATATTTTGTTGATGATTGTAACTATTTCCACTGGCCTAAACGTACTATTTGCAACAAGTGATCTGCATTAATGCTACTGTAATATATAGGTTCTGTTAACATAAATTGTATAACAAAAGTGTACATTTTGTTGCAAAAAATGCAATAACTTTCGTCAACAATTTTGTGGGAAATTTTAATAGTTAAAGTTGTGCTCGTCTGTATAGTGTTCAACAACTTGTTGTACGAAACTTTATAATTGTTTGAAAATTTACAAAAAAATTTTTCTGTGTATATTATAATTAGATAATTTAACCAAATCTTTTATTTAAATCATGGTTTTAAGGTATGATAAAGAATTTGTTTTTGTGTGGAAATCATGGTCACGCAGGACTATGAATGACCAAATAGACATTTAATATAGGTGATACAATACTTGTTTATTAGTAAAAATAAACAAATTGCAATTCATTTTTCTCCTTCAATGTTCTTACATTTCAACTAAGTAGGTAACTGTGAAAAGAATTTATAGATACATAAACATTAAGAGTGAAGTATAATGTGTGGCTATTTGCTTGTTTTTTGTAGGGGGAGGAGTATTAGCCTCTGTTAAGAAACCAGGTTGAAAGGCAACTTCTTAAAGGACTTCAGATATCCCAATCAACTGGTAGGTAGAAAACAGACGGCAAAGGCAGAGAAAAAGATGAATTTAAGATGAGAAAGGTAGGCTAACCACGAAAGGTTAATAAAAAAATATCAAGGGTTAGAAATACCAAACGAAGGCTATAAAATATCACCGCAAGTCTCGAAGAAACCCAAGAAAACAGAGAGGCAGCATCAGGATTACAGATGACGGTAATAAACAAGCGTCATCTAAAAACAACAATGACTCAAGAGCAGACGGATCTGATTAAAAAACGACTCGTGATTGCGATGTGCAATTGCTAAGAGTGGGAACATCAATCTCGTCCAATTCACGAAGAAAATCTTCACTGGGAGACTATAAATCACTCTCCACAGGCAAGAAACAAGAACATACTTCATGGGAAAAGCGTCCATAAGGAAACTTTGAAAGAACATGGATTTTTAACTACTGGTGAATCCAAGGACAAAGAGGCCAAGCATACTACTCTTGAATATAGGTCAGCAAGAACTGGTAAGGACAAGGTATGAAGCTTAGGGCATCGACTAGAAACTAGTGTATAGTAGAACATCGGAAGTACCCAGAAATCTTAAAAAATACTGGAGTTTAGTTGCAGACAAAATACGCCATGGGACAAGAATGTGTCGAAGGTTTTAACTATCGGATCGGCATGTTTAGCTTGATGACTTTCCACAATCAAAAACTGACTACATTTATAGCGGAACTAGACTTCAGTCTAATGGGCACGAAAATGGGAGAATTAAATACAAAAAGACAGAAGACGGGAGTTTTCCGGAGACTTTATGTTAGATGGCTCTCAGAAAGAGAAAAAGAAAAAAGTAAGATTGCTTGTCTTGCGCTATTTTATAATATAGGATTTGGTTTTGCAAAAATGGATGAGAAACAATGGATTTCAAACAATTATGATGACACATTGACTGAGATGTTTAGACAGTTTCTCATATACACTTTAATACTTACACATTTCTGTATCAGATACTATATAAGAAATACGATAATGTTGCATGGTTTTTCTCGAATATGCCTTTTTTCCAAATAGTATTTGTCCGAATCTGCCCCATACCGGGGCACACAACACGTGGGGCACATTCGTACATAGCTAAATTAAACACAAAAAGATTGATAAACAACTCTTTTAATCACAGTTTTAAAATTTTAAATAAAAAGAAATACTAGCCAACTATATTACTGAATGTTTAAATTTTTAAACTTTACAGCAAATTTGAAAAACCAGACTGTTTAGCGGTTCCTTTAATGCTAGTTGGTTGAGGAAGCTTGGAGCCGATATCGTCGCGATTGATAAGAGAAATATCACAAGTCCTAGTCTCCTTTCTTGCGGAAAAAAATTACCTCATGCACTGGTTTTAAGTCCACAGTAGTCACCTCTTAGACTACCCCAAACTACACTTTATGGTTTTCTTAGTAGCAAACTTCACCAGAATGTAATCTCCTAAGAATATGCTCTCATCATCCAATATACCTTGGAAAAGATTTCATTCATCAAAGTTTGCATCAAAAATACTGTCCTGACCAGAATCTTCGCATATGGTGGACTTTCCTTTCTTATCTTTGATAGGTTTCTCGAAATCAGAAACATCACTGGACGATCCAACTTGCTTCTTGTTAGATTCTTTACTAATGGTAGAAGATTCCGAGGGTAGATCAATTTGAGATATTTCATAGTTTGGTAATGAACTGGAACAAGGACGGCCAGTTATACTAGCTGCTAGAAAATCATCATCAGTAAACACTAGGCTATTTATCGGCCAAATGCCTGCTTTAGAAAATCCTTTGGTGGTATTAGCTGGTGTGAAAGATTGTAAGTATGGGTCATTGGTAATTTTTGGGATATCCTGAATTTTTATCGTCTTACCAGGATTATTGCTCATATGATCCTTAAAAGCGACTTTGCATCGTGCTTTGAAAGTCCCAATACACGGATATATCTAGGGGCTGCTACGATGAGTCGAATGGTAGTTTGTATTAGTTTCTTCTTTCTCTTCTTTACCAGAATCATTATACAAGTCTCCATATTTCCGTTTCATTGCTTTAATTCGATCAAAGAGGGTTGATTTTCTAATATTCAACTCTAAAGCAGCTTGTCTTTGCTCTTTTCTTTTCTAATTATGATTATTGCGACATTTTTTAAAATAGTTTCGAAAGTTTCTCTTCGGTTAGTTTTTTTTTTTACGTAGGTGCGGACCATTTTCTATGAACAAATATAATATTAATTAGTAACAGTTTCCAATGGGGCAGGTTCGAACAGTCCAAACGTGGCCCAGCTTAATTGTTTGAATTTACGCCACGTGCACATTTTTTCTTCAAAATGATAAAAATTAATTCCCTGAATGTTGGGTGCTACCAACCTGTTACGCAATTATAGATGATTTAACGGTATTTCACGATGTATAACTTCTAAGAAGCTCAGTTAAAAAATAAAACCGGGAAAACTTATGCTACTTAACTTAAATACTATTACAGGATGTTAAAAACCAATTCTTCTTCAGTAAAAAAATTGTTTATTACTCTAAATAAGCAAACTTTCGGTACACAATAGCACGTCTCACTAGCAACTTAACGTAAGCTTTCTTTTGAACTATCACGATGTTTAAGGGGAAATTTCAAAATGCACGAATGTGTCCCGTGTCCAAATGTGCCGCAGCCTCCCCTACTTCCTCTTGAGGTATTTGAAAGGTATCATTTAATCGACACCACCTACCGATTTAAGAAAGAAACTATGGGAAGCGTGTCAAGCTGTAATCCCAAAATTGATTCAAAGGGTATATGATAAAAATAACCAGACTTGAAAACTGTACTCATAAAGGTAGAAGACAACTTGACCTCTTTCAAAACTTTAATTGCTTGTTATTATTAGCATCTACTTATAGTCAATTCCTATTCAGTTTCTAAGAAATACATATTACTGCACTACTTGAATCTAGTGATTATAAAATACTAACTGTATTTGTTAATCTAAAACTACAAACATATACAGGGACTTAAAATTTTTAGATCCATGTGTTGTGACCCGAAACCAAAAATTTAGAAGTAGTTGAAACATACCTACTAGATTATGTAGCTTTTCCTATAATATATGTCCACCAGATTAACTTTTTATATTACAATGCTGCTACAGTGGTGCAGCGTCCTAGTATATAAAAATATGAGTCGCTAATTCTGAAGTGGTATTCATGATTCTGTTGTTGATTTAAATAATCAAACTTTTTATGCGTGACAGATAACGAAATTAGAGAGATAATGTAATATTAGAAAATTGCCTTGTTGGGTTCGTATTTAAGTGACACTTCATATTTAATCAAAAATTGTAATTCACTAAATTAAACGAATTGATTATTATCGGTTACTAGAAGTGGATCATTTTATTTTCACACAACACACGGTAGCAAAGTTCACAATTAAATTGTACATGTTAAAGATAGCTATTTTTTAATTAAAGGCTTTTTATACTGATTGAAGTATATCTACTTCATTTTCTAAATCAAGCTATGATATTCGTACATTAACACATACATATATAACATTAAAATTAAATTAGATGCTAATTTAGGCTATCGTCAACAGTCTGCTATATTATTCCAGTCAGGTGTTTGATAAAAATAGAGAAAAGTATTTGTGATAAAAAGTGTTTATTTGAGTAGAGATATGTGTACCTATGTACATATGTATACATATTTAAATGAAGGTATAAATACAGTTTATCTAATATAATATTATTGTTATAATATAATGTTTTCAAAGATATATAAATAGTTGTGTGAACTTTAATTCTTGAGCTAATATCAATATGTTAGTTACTACACTAATCATATAGGTATTTTTTAGAAATGATGTATTAAAACAGCAAAGAATTGAATTTAATTATTATTGCATGTGCTCGTTGGTTTGTTAATGATAAAAGTAACGAGTTAGTAATAATACCAAAATACGGAGATGTCCTCAATAAATTAATAACACTGAGCACATTAATCTCGATTGAACTTAATTCTTTTTCTTTGTCTTTTAAATGAATTTTGACAATCTTATCTGTTAGTATTAACAAAGATGGTACAATAAAGTGACCATGTACTTCATAGGAACCATAAATACTTAGAAAAGTTAGTAGGTAATTACAAAATGCAGGATAATAGAACACAGAAAATATATAAAAAAGGTTGAGTTACGGTGATTGTTAAAACAAAAACAAGGTGTAAATGTACTACTATTGCAAGTACGAATGAATTACATTTCACGATAAGTTATACTAAAAGAAAGAAAGAAACATCTATTAATAAAACGCCATCTATAATTTTCATAGCAAAATTTTTTCTTCGCAGTTTCTCATTCAATTGGCGATTTTATAATATAATATAATATAATATATAATTTCTTAGTTCTCGATTGTCCTTTTAACACCGTTCATTTATTCGATGGGCCTTGACTTAGCGACCTCGAAACTGATTTGATAAAAATAAATCGCATTTGCAATACACATAAGTTTTGATAAATATTTGACTCTCTAGAATAATGAAAAAATACAAAACAGCTCCTCATCACCTCTTATAAAACGAATCTCGTCTCTGAACGAAAATAGAAATTAAATAGGTACTTAAATTTGTAACATTGAAGAACTTTTGAGCTTCTCTAAACACAAAGAAAATTGACTGATTTTTCTTACTAATTATTATTATTTATTATATTTAAAACAGATTACTATTATTCCGTATCTATAATGTTTTGTACGTATATTTTTTTATCTTTTTAGTTTTTCTTTGTTGTACTATGGCTGGGAATTAAAAAAACAAGGTTTCTATTTCATGTTGCATGACGTTTCGGCATTCCCCACGTACATTTTTTATACTATGATTAATTTTTTTTTATTGTTGAGGGAGCCCCCTGACATGGAGTCTATGTAAGCAGTTTGTTTTTAGTTTCCCATTTCCTTTACCTATCAAATCATACCAGCCATTCCAGCTTTCTAGTACCATTAGTAATCTGTACCGGTCTCTGCCTGGTAGATTAAAGTAATCCTCTCGGTTCATTTTTAGCTTCCCAAAAAGTGCCTGCCTTCTGTCTCTCATTACACACTTACACAGTCTGCAGTTGGTATCTCCAGTGTTGATTCCAGCTTTCTGTAGGTGTCCCTTCAGTGTACAGTCACGATGCGAACATGATTCCTACCGAGATGAAGTACTTCTTCAGCCTTCTTCTTTGATGGTCCTTGAATAAAAGTCTTGAACCATAAATTTCCCTGGTTATATTATTTCAGTGTTCTTTGTGCTTCTTCTTGACTCAACTCTTTACCTGCTCTCTTACTATGTTTTTGGACACTATTGGAACAGGTTCTAGCCTACCCATGAAGCAGATGGTTTCTTTCTTGCAAACTCATCGGCTTTTTCGATTCTTTCAATTGCTGAATATCTAGGTACCCTCAACAAAGTGACTTCATTGCTGATTGTCAGGCTATTTAGTTTTCGAATACGTTCCCAAACCTGCCTTGATTGTATCTTGAGGTTCAGTAGTGCCCTCAGTATTGTCCGATTGTCTGTCACAATATAGATCCGCTTATTTTTACCAGCCCTCTGATTGATTTCAGTTGCGCAATGCAATTTTACGTATGCCTCTGCTTGAAATGTCGTAGCACATTTTCCTAGTAGAAGGGCGATCATCGTATTTCTCACCCCGCTGTAGATTTCAGGTCCAGTCTCTGTTTTCGGTTTTGATGCGCCTGTAAACCAGATCCATTCTCCAAACCTGTCTCTACAGTTGGATTGATTCTACAATTGAACTTATTCATAATTAAAAAATATGTGATTCGCTGGTGTAATAGTTTCAAATCAATTCCTTGTTGATTTACTAATCTAACATAATGAAGGAAAAGTTTAGACAATTTTGGTAATCTTTAATTCTATAGCTTACACTAAAAAATTTAGGTAATTTTTCTTGGTAAAGTCACTCACTCGAAACTTAGGAAAAACGACGAAATTTTCCCATAATACAAGTAAGTATTTTATGTGTATATTATACGGAAATTTCTGTTTCTTAAAAAAAAATCTTTATCATTATAATTTTACTAAGAACAACTACTAGGAACAGCTTGCATGCACGTAGGAATTAATTCAGCATTATCTGTTAAAAACTCACCCACATACTAAAAAATTTAGGTAATTTTTCTTGGTAAAGTCACTTTCTTAATATAATAATAATTTTCTACATTCATTGGGGTAAATGTACAAAACGTTTTACGTGACTATTAATGTATAAACTTCTGTTTCTTAAAAGCTATGTTCTGACTAGCAAACATTTTGCTCTAAAGTGATTGCAGCAAACCATTTTTGCAAGTGTGAACTGCTCAAAAAACATATTGCAGCAGAAAGATGTTGTTAGTGCAAGTTATTGCAGCAATATATCTTGCGTAGGTGTGAACAGATAACTTTTGATTGCTCGTACTGTTTGCATGCTTGCGACGGTCGATTGCACGTGTCAGTCGCAAGAGAGTGTTTTCACGAGATGGCCAAATTTGCGTGGACAAGAGAGTTGACCCCAAAAATTAATAGCAATTTATGAATCTAATCCCGAATTGTTGGAGGTATCAAATATGGATTACAAAAATCGCAATAGGAAACAAAGCATTATTGAAACGATATCAAAAGAGCTAAATATTTGTGAAACCGGAATACAAAAAAAATCCATATTCTACGCACACAATTCCTATGGGAAGTGCGACGTATTAAAAAGAAAAAAAAAGTGGACAGGGAACTAGTGATAATTATGAAAGTAAATGGGAATTTTTTGAATCATTAAAATTTATTTCTACAAACATAGAATACTCATCAATTATAAACAATCTGGTAAGTTGGTGGTTGTAAACAAGTAGTAAATAAGCAAATTAAATGTGTTGGTATTGTCAGTAAACGTCTCCTTCAGTAGATAGGAAATATCTCTCTGAACTCATCACGGACATCTTCTGCTATGACTCTCATGAAATTTACAAAACTGCGGTCATCTTCATTTCTCAGTTCTTGTAGAAGTATATTATGGAAACCCAATTTGGTTTTTTGAAGTATCTATTCTCTTACCCATATTTTCCTTTTCTTACTTTTACTTGTTTTATTCCTTTTCCATTTAATAAAAGCATTACTGCCGCAGCAGCGATGCCTTTCACGGACGACATATCAACTTAACTGTTAGAATTTTCAAATCAAACTGATGCAAAAAAACATGTGCCAATGTGAATAGCTACGTAATATTTTGCAGCAAGTAGGGCCACAGAAATTTGCATAAGTCGTGCGATCCACTTGCAGCAACAATTTGCATTTATTTTTTTGCACAAGTGTGAACAGAGCTGCAAATACTTACCGCAAATGTTTGCGCAAATTGGATGCTAGTCAGAACATGGCTTTAGAAAAAAAAAACTTTAATATTGTAATATTAGTAATTGTAGGAAAAATTTTAGTATCTCTCAGGAAAAACTTAATATTTCTTACAATTCGGAAAAATTCAGTTAAGAATAATATCTTTTATTCAAATAAATTACTTTAACAGCAAGAAAATATTTTTTGAATATATAATATCAAGTACTTATGATTTTCTTAAAGAAACTATTTATTTTATACAAAGTCAATACAGTTACAGATAAAGTAGTTGTAGATTTATGTCAAAATTGTATTAGAAAACTGTAAATCATCACGTCATGATGTTGTAAACATATAATATCAAAGTTTTCTGGCCTATAGTAGCAAATACGTTAAACATTTCCTACAAGTACAGAAATTGCCGTGAAGATGGCGGTTTTCTTATTTCACTACATCAACTTTCCATACTCGATATAAGTTTTCTACATGGCACGCATAATAATTATCAAATATTTATCTATTACTTGCTAGATAAATATTTCTTACGAACTCTTATCACAACAGTTGCCCGATTGCAACGATAGCCCCTGATTTTTGGGCTCACAGAAACCACTGCACGTCAGTTTCGGGTGAGCATCAGAAATTTTCATATTTTGTTTGTCTTTTATGCACTAAATTCTAATTAAATACCGGGGCATTTTCATTTCAACGATATTTCCCTTTTTGTTAGGCAAAAAATCAGAAATACTGATTTTCATTCGTTCATTTATTTTAATTACTTTTTTAATTACTATTTCAGCATGCTGCAGCTTCGATTGCGTTATTAATCGAAGATTTTTGGAGCCTCATTCATTCATTTCATTTCATTAAGTTAGGGTGGGCACCTAAAGTCCGGGCACTTGAGCTAGGTGCTCATTGTACCATCTCTATTAATTCTCTTATTTCCACTCGAGCAGCTTGGTGTTCTCTATAAAGCCCAGTATCTTGCCCAGTGGAAATTTGAGAACCCTCGAGAGCTGCAATAGATCCTTCCCGAAATATTTCTGCCTGAGTACCTTCAATACCTCACGTGTGCAGATTACATGTAAACTCGTTTCCTCCTGTAGTTCGTATCTTCTGCACTGGTTTTAGCTTCTTTCTTGCTGTGCCTGAGCAGGTTATCAGAGAACCTAAGAATCCCCATCCCCTATTAGCGCTTTAGTATGGAGTTGACCTTCAGTCGACCTCCACACTAAATATTGATTTTTTTTTTGTAATTTTACTTTTAAACAAGTAAAACTTCTATGGAAATTATCACTACTCTAGAAATTTTACTTGTGAATATTCCAGACCACATGAGAAAATCTTGGAAAGGTTGCCCACATTTCGAAATTTTACCATGAATATTTCAGGTTACATGTAG
The DNA here is from genome assembly GCA_004143645.1 of Protaetia brevitarsis. Classification (NCBI taxonomy): domain Eukaryota; kingdom Metazoa; phylum Arthropoda; class Insecta; order Coleoptera; family Scarabaeidae; genus Protaetia; species Protaetia brevitarsis. The sequence goes on along the minus strand of RXPK01002643.1, from coordinate 16,428 downwards.
AAGCCTTCGAAATATTACTTTTAAAAGTAAAATACCTGTACCTAGAAGTTTTAACAAAAAAATTTCAATGTATTGAAGTATTTGCGAACAGAATCACTACTCCACCAAATCACACATTGTTTTATTATTAACATAAGGCTACGAAGATTACAACTATACCATATCATGGATGGAAGTATTGAAGTATTGATAGAAACAGCTCAGCTATTCCTTTCAAGAACCTTGGAAGCAGCACATGGACTCCAGACACTTCAACCATAGGACGGAAGAAAACAATCAATATTGTCGAAAGGTTTCCTTCATTATATCAAATTAGTAAGTCAACAAGAAATTGAATTAAAACCACTACTCCTCCAAATCAAACATTATTTAATCAATAAGATTGTGTGATCATTTTATGAAAGTGATTTTGCTGGATTATCTACACTTTTGTGGCGTTCCACACTTTTACATTTATTTGAAGCAATTTTGGCACTAATAAATATCATTTTCCAGGAATTTCATGATGATACGTTTATTACTTATTAGAATGATTTTATTTATTACTATGAATTATTAAATAATTCTTAATTTCCCAGAGTTTTACGTGTTTCAACATTATAGGCCACATTAATATTGTTATATTCTTTTGACGATTTTTTATGCACAGTGAAATGAAATGTATTACTGTTACCACTAATTTGAAGTAAAAAAAAATTACTTATCTTCCAAACGTAGCTACAAATAAAAAAAATTAAAACAATGATCTGTAAAGATTTTTTTGTTTCAAAAAGATCACATATTACACTACAAATTGCTTTTATATTTTCAAACAAGAACAATTTCGGAGACAATTTGTTTGAGTTCGAGCTATAAACGCAGTCGGAAAATAGCTAATATTGTTTCAAGGAATTTCATCATATGATTACTGATGTCTCAGTGATTTGTCAAACCTTTATTGATAGATTTTAGTGTACTCATACCCGAAAAATTTACACGTAACAAAATTCTATGTACATCACACCCGTTGTATAAACCGCGTGTCAATGTCAGATGTGATGATATCATCCACGAGATTAGATTCACGCTTCTAGGTGGATCCTTCGCGTTAATCCGCACCTTATCTTTTTATCTGGAATACGAACACAAATACGAACTTCGAAAATTGTCTTCTAATCTCGGCCAGCAGATAAGATAATACGATCCTGTGCCTCTTACGCGCGTTCTCTGCGTCGTTTAACTCTCTTTCGAGAGCAGACCTGTGAAAAAAAAATAATCATGTCCGTAAGAACAATTCGAACGCACATACGTAGCCGTTGAGCAAATATTAGTGCCGTGTAAATATTATGCGTTCGTAGCGAGGTAAACGTGGACGATCGCGAAGATATTGAAAGGAAAACGTTGGCATAGATTTTTCTTTAGAGTCTGTGAGATGCCGGTAAACGACAATAACGATCGTAACAGTTCTAGCAATGCGACCGATAACAGTGATCGTATTGAGGTGGTTAGCGACGGGGCGACAAATGAGGGTACACCAGCGCAAACGGTTATCTCAGTTACCCCAAATGAACACAGGAAACGAGATAGAAGGTGAGAGACATTAGAACAAAGCGTGCTTTTATCTACGTGTATGTGTGTAATTTCAAATGACAAGTTTTAAAACATTATAGAAACTTTGTCCTTTGTATAAAGCAAGTAAATGATTTTCAAAGCTGATATACCTACATTAATCAGAAATAAGTGCTTCATGCGAGGGCCAATTATACAGGGTTTAGGCAAATGCATGGATCCATTCGAATATCCTTAATATGGCAACTTTGATTGACTGTAATAAGACTTTTCACATTTGTGTAATTAAATGCAAATCAAGGATCCGAAGAGTATATTTATTCTCGAATTAGACTTCCGGTTTAGCTGGAAATGATGTTAACATTTTTTTTAATTACACTTTAATTACAGTAATAACGTTTAGCAACCCTAAGCTTAATAACGACAAAGATATTTAACTAAAACTAATAATGATAATTTTATTGAGAACAAGAAAAGTGAACACAAAAAAATGTATAAACTAAATGAATTTCAGTTAAGAAAGTTTTCGAAAAGATCACCATTCACTTCTTGACAATATGCAAGTCTATGAACAAATTCTTGAATGACTTTTGCCAAAGTCTCCTCACGAATTAAATGCACTTCCTCAATTATTTTCTGCAGTAATTCGTCCAGGTTATGCGGTCGTCTAGTATAAACTATAGATTCCAAATGACACAAAAGGAAGAAAAAACCAAGGGGATTTAAGTCTGGAGACCGTGATAACCATTCAGTGAATCCTCTACGTCCAATCCACCTATTGGGAATGTTTTGCTAAAAAACTTCTAACACTAAGGGCAAAGTGAGGGGTGCTTCATCTTCGAACCAAAACATTTACAGGACATTTCCCAATATTAGGAACCACCTAGTCATGTAAAAGATCTAAATATCTCTGTTCAGTTTTAGAATACCAGCAATGAAAAACAAACCAGTAATGCGGTTCCTGAAAATACCAGCCCACACGTTTAATTTTTTCGTATGTTGTGTATGTCTCTCTCGCAATCAACAAGAGTTATTGACCAATATTGACATTATGGCGATTAATGGTTCCATTTAAACAAAACATAGTCTCGTTGGAAAACAGAAAGTTGTATCTAAAATATTGGTCATTATTGCAAATCTCCTTCATTCTTTCGCAAAATTCTATTTTACGATTCCTCTAATGCTATAGCAGTACCTTGAGCAATAACTTCATTCCACACGAGCTTTTGTCGTCCGTTTTTCGGTAAACTATTTTTGGTTAAGTTAAAGCTCAAAATTTTATCAACGACAAATCGTGTTATTGGATGTCGATCTTGATGCAAATCATTAAATACATCGCATACTTCTTTATGCGTTCTAACGCGATCACCAAACTTAGTCATCATAAGAATTTCAATACGTTCTTTCTCAGTTAATTGAGCTATTATTAATATTTGGACACATGATTTAAAAAATAATAATAAATCTCAATACTGTACTACTGAAGCAGTGTTCTGTTGAATTTCCTAAAACTATACAGAATGTTCCATTTAAAATAAAAAGTATACAACATCTGCGGCTAAATCGGCAGTCCGGTTCGGATATAAAAATAGTTATCCCCAATTTTCATTTAATTAAATGTGAAAAGTCTTATTGAAATTAAAGTAGCCATATTAAAGGTATTTGAATAAATGCATACATTTGCCTAACCCTATATAAATATCAATATTATTACTTTAAAGCAATAAGGACTAGCAATGCGATACTAATGATTGTGATGCAAATCTGTAAACATTTCTTATGGTGTATTGCATTTCAAACATTTAAAAATTACTTCGGCATATTCCACCAGAGCTTATGCTTTCCTTGCGTAAAATGCAAAGTAGAAAGTACACCTTTATCGTGGATTATTCTGGAAATCTTCCAGATGAAATATGTTGTTATTACTGAAATTATTATTTATGATTTCTTGAAAAATTATGTTTGAAATTTCCTACTTCCCTAGAAAAGTATGAAGCTATGAGAAGTACTATACTTTTCCAACATCAGTTTTAGTCTAATTCCAGAGAGTCCTAGTCCCAGATTAGGCTAGATTGGGATTGGGGTGGCCATGCCGACCTGCTCTATCGCTACTTTATTAGAAATATTGTGTTCCGTTTTGTCCTAGGAGGCGCTCCCTAACATTGTGTTCTCAATTAGACCTGTCATCTCTCAGAGCAGCTCCTTTCTGTAGCTATTTGCTGCAAAGATCTCCGTAACCAGAACAATGAACTTTGTACTCGCTAAGCCATCGCAGTGACATTAGCATATGAATTTGTGTTACTTTCTTCCCTTGGGAGAACCTGCAAATAGCGACACCTGCTGTATGGTATTTTCGTATTTAATTCACCAATTTCTTGTTCTATTTAGACTGAAGCCTGTTTTTATATTAAATATAAGCCCTATGGTCAGATTTTGTTTCACGGTAGCTTGAGGTCATCACGCAATAGATATACCGACCTGGTAATTAAACCTTCCGACATATCCTTTGCCCATGGCCTGATTTTGTCTGGAACTAAAGCCAAGCCGAAAGACCAAAGATTAGTAGCAGTATTTTATTTTTTGGTATAAATCAGTTCATATTCAATATCCCAAACCCCTTACTTTGCTCCTAACTGGTTCCTACTACCCTCGTATCAAGACTGGTATCATTTGCTCTTTGGAGATTCGTGCAACTCAGCAGCAGTTAAATCCACGTCCTTTCAAGGATCCATCCTGAACTTTTTTTGTGTCGAGGTAGATTTTTGTGTCTTTGCTGTGGAAGGATATTTGCAAAGCTCCTCCAGTCAAGTTTTTCTTCGTAAACTTCAAGAAATTGATTCCCAATCGGAATAATTGTACATCGCAATCTCGCGTCGTTCTTGAATTAGATTTATCTGCTCTTGATTGAATGTGTGTTCTAGATGACGTTCATCTGTTACCGTCATTTATAATCTTCACACCGCCTCATTTATACATCCATTAGTTTTCCTAGAAATTCGTGGTTTGTATCTTAGAATCTATGTGAGGTATTTATTATTAGTGGAGGTATTTATTGTTAGTAGACAGTTTTGCACCGCCTTGAGTTTGCCTATTTTCTTTCCTTTGCAATCTTGCTTCTGCTTTCTGCTTGACTGAGATACCTGCAAGTTTAGGTAAACACCTTTCAACAAGTTGTTTTTGCATTCCAGGTAAATAAAACCTGTTTTTTACGAGGTTGGTACTCGTCTTCCTCCTTTCTCATCCTCGCTTGAGGTAGGCATCACCCATAAGGGTATACTTCATGATTTTCTTTTAACTTTTATTGTTTGTTGTATTTTGAAACAGATGGTATTGTATTATTATTTCAATCAGCTTCGTTCATTCTAAATGACGTAAAAAAGTTTCCTCGAATTGCAATTAATAATTTTGACGTTTTATGAACCTATACCTAAAATCTTATCTACATTCTTACTAAGTAAAGTGTAAAGATCAAAATGCCTGTACTATTACTCACAATTGAGCGCCAATCCATCAATATTTCTCGTAATAATTATTTTATTGCCTTTTCCTTAAATTGCAACGAGAAAAAGTAATGGCAGTAAAAAAACAGAAAGCCAAAAAGACGCTTGGATTTGATTAAAATAGAAGATAAACCGGATTTACAGATATGATTGTTTCGTTGTTTGTTTTATCAGAGTTTGATTTAAAATATTAACGCTTTCGCTGGAAAAAATCAGTAAACACTGGAAAATGATTGTTTTGAATTGAGAAACAATTCAGGAGGGAGGATAAAAAATACTATTTTAAAACCAAGTACTGTACAAGTATATTCTCTCACAATATCTTACAATAGACTCCTTCTTTTGGCGGTCAACCCAAACCCTCGCTTCCTGTGTCTTCTTTTGCTGACTCTTTCAATGATCAGCATACCACAGTAAACGAGACTTCGGTTTTCGCCTATTTACATATATACAAGGCATAATGGAACATTCCGAGAGGAGCTTTCATTAATGCAAGTTCGCAGATCGGGGATGAGGTTGATGCAAGAGGTTGGCTTTTTCGTCAATTTCAAAGTACTTCCTCTGTATCTTGCCAATGGCGAAATAAGGAGGGATGGTATAAAAGAAACACTCTTTTAAAACCACGTACAAATATATTCTCTCACGAAATCTCACAATCGACTCACCAACTTCTTCTCTTCTCGCTTCCTGTGTCTTCGTTTGCTGACTCTGTTACTATTTCTTTCAACGATCATACCACAGGAAACGAGGCTTCGATCTTCGCCTATTTGCATATATATAACGCATACTAGAACTTTCCGTGGCAATATGGGATAAAATCCTTTGCTGCAATTAGATACCTATATCAAATTTACTGCCTTTCTTCTATCACAAACCTCATACCATCTTTCTAATATTTTTTTTTGTTATAAAATTTTTGTTTTTACTATATCTTTATTGGCGCTCTAACTTGAAGTAAGAAGATAATAATATACCATATAAGCATGTAGATTAAAAGCGTTACAAAATATTACTCAAATTATGTTAAAATTCGCAAAATTGCCATTCTGATATCTTTTTTCAGGCATTATCATAGACCCTATGCGGCGGCATCGAGCAGAATCATTCAGAAATGTGGACGAAATAATGTCATCACCACAGATATACCGGATAAGGGTTTCCGCTACTTGAAAGACATAGGCAACACACTTTTAAACACCAGATGGAGATGGATCTTGATTAGTCTATGTGTTGCGAATGCCATTGCCTACGTAGTGTTTGCCGGATTATGGTTACTTATAGCCGTCATCAATGACGATCACGATGAAAGAAACAGCGAGTTTCCACCATGCGTTTACGGAGCAGACTCTTTCACAGGATATTTACTGCTTAGCATAGCCACACAGAGTACCATCGGTTACGGAAGCCAATTCCCTACGGAATGCCAACCGAGTTGGATGGTGATCACGCTGCAAGCGTTGACCACCATAGCCATTGAAGGTGCTCTGGTAACGGCTGTGTTTGTCAAAATGTCCAAACCATACAATAAAAATCAGACCAGGATGTTCAGTAGAAAAGCAGTTGTGAGTACCAAATGAATAATCCTAGTATTGTTCCTCAAACTTGTTGTGTAAATTCCACAGATTTCCATGAGGGATGGTGTTTTGTGTTTGATATTCAGGATTTACGACAGCACCGGAAAACATTGGGCTAGGTCCATGATAAAAGCAGTATTAATAAAACGAAGGAATTCTCCTGAAGGTGAACCTTTAGCTTTTTACTGTGAAAATATGAAATTAGAAAAACATGGATTGATGCTCTGGCCCTTAGAAATTGTCCACAAAATCACATATGATAGCCCTATGTGGACCATGTCGCCGCAACTACTATATAAGTCGAGGTAAGCCCAAAACTAGTTCAAAATTCCAAACTATCAAACTTGAAATCATCGACAATATTTACTTCAACACCGAAGTAATCCTCTCAATCTTTTATTTCCACTTTTCATAACCATGTAGGCTTACTATAGATATTACTAAGGTTATCGATGTGGTTTTTAAAATTGATGGAATCAACAAATTTATTAATGTAATTAATACACATTTCTAAGAACTGTCTTTTCATTGTATTGGGTTCAGTAACCAAAATTTTAACATTGTCGAAATCTAAAGTATGACTAGTTTCATTATAATGAATGCTGAGGGCTATGTTGGTAAATTTATTACGTATGTTATTTTGTGGGCATTAACCCGTTCATTTTTAATTTCTGTGAAGCTTCACCAATGTAACAACTGTCACAGTCCATGCATTGAATTTAATGGACTACACTAGATTTATCCAGATGGTTTACATTATCTTTAGGTTTGGAGTAAAAACATATTGATGCATCCATTATTTGCCAATTGTATTGACGACTTACTAGAGGCTTTGCTTTCAGACGAAATTGATTATTCCATAGGTATTTTCAACAGTTTTAATAAAAAATTTAAATTCACGGTCTATTTTCACACATCAAAGTATGCCACGATAATAGCAACATTATCAAATTTGATTGGTATTGTGAACATACAAGTTCAGGACATTATTTATCCCCTAAAATAAGTTTGATCAAAGCCCTCTAATATCTGTCATCAATTTTTTCAACAAAAAAATTCTTGGTTTAATTGGTAGTGTTTTTAAGAAAAACTGTTATCCAACCAAACTTATTAGTAGGTAACACTTTATTTTCAGGTATCGGATCTATTTCTGTAAACCATAAGAATAACAACACATCGTAGAATTTCAATTCTTCCAACTTGAATAACAGTAAGCCATAATGGTGGAAATGTGGACTATAATCTTATAAATCTCAATATAACTTACAGAAAATTACAATTTGTACCTGACCCTTTCCCACAAACTTACTAGCTTATTCAGCTCCACCAATATAAAAATAGCTTTCTATCCTTCTAGAAGAATCGATATGTTTTACACCAAACTTAAAGATACAAATCATTTTGGATAAATCCAATGTAGTTTATCACATTAGTGCATGGACTGGGACAGTTTTTACATTGGTCAAACCTCAGAGAACTTAAAAAAAAAACGGATTAATGCGCACAAAAGTGTAATGTACGTATTAAATTCACCAATACAGCTCTCGGCATTCATCGTAATGGAGCTCGCCATGCTTTTGATTTTGACAATGTTAAAGTTTTGGTTACTGAACACAATACAATGAAGAGACAGTTTTCAGAAATGTGTTACATTAATAATTTTGTTGATTCCAGCAGTATCAGAGAGGGCCTTGATAACCTTAGTAATATCTATATCGATTTTTTAGTCTCCCATTTCTTTTTTCCATTAAATTATACCAGCTATTCCAAGATTCTAGTGCCCTGCACTCTGTACAGGTTACTGGCTGCTTGATCGAAGTAATCCTCTGGGTTTATTTTTTGCCTTGCCCAAAATTGCCTGCCTTCTTGCGTCCATAGCCTCGCATTCGCACAGAATGTGGTAAGCGTTCTCTGTCCTCTCATTACACAGTCCGCAGTTGGCATCTCCAGTGTTTATTGCAGTGTACAGCGTCCTGTTAGGAGACCTGTTACGATGCGAAGATGTTTCCTACTGAGCTACAGTAGTACTTCAGCCTTCTTCTTTGATGGTGCTTTAATAAAAGTCTTGCTATGAGTTTACCTGGTTGTATTATTTCAGTGTTCTTTTTGTTTTTCTTTGACCGAACTTCTTACTGTCTTCGTACTGTGTTTTAGACACTCCTAGAACAGGTTTCAGGCCTATATATGAAGCAGATGATTCCTTTCTAGCTAATTCATCGGCTTTAAAGCTATTCAGTCTTGATTGTATCTCGAGGTTCACTAGTCCTCAGTATCTCCTGTTTCTGGCAATATAGATTATTTTTATGAGCCCTTCGATTGATTTCAGTTGCACAATGCAATATTGCGTATGCCTCTGCCTGAAAAATCGTGTCATACTTTCCTAATGGAAGGGTGATTGTATATCTCACCTCCTGCTCCACTACCGTTTTTGACCTTTCATCCGTTTGCAAACCAGATCAGTTCTCCGAATCTGTCTCTGTAGTTGGATTGATTCCAACTTATCCGATCCATGATTTCCACTTAAAAGTTTCTATTAAAAGGATATGTCGATATTATGTGGTCTGATCTCATTCACCAAAGTTAGCCTTCCACATAATGGACAATATTATTGTGTCCCAATTCTGCATATCTGCCACTTGGTAGTTTCTACAATCTGAATGCCCTATTCTTGTCTCCGCCAGTATCATCAAATGGTGAAGAGGGAGATCTAGGAGGTATTGGATTGCTGCTGTAGAAGTGCGCAAGCCTCTGTATTTTGCTAAGTTTAGTTATAGCAGGTTGCTGCTACACCTTTGTCCAGCATAGCAGAGATGCATAAGTGATCATGGTTCTTATCACCGTGATGTATGTCCAATATATCATATTAGGTTATTATATATATTATTACCCTGATGTTTTTCCATTACCTCTTCTAGCCAACATAAGTGTTGGTTTCGCTCTTATTCCGCTTAATCCTTTGAAACTATCGATTCCAAGTTGGCTTGGACTCTAGGATAACAAAGTATTTACCCTTATTTCTTCGGATCGGAGTTTTAGGGCTCCAAGATCATCTAAGTTTCATTTTCCCGTGAATGCTATTGTGGTCGTTTTGGAGGGACTGAGACTCCCCTGTTGGGTCCATGCTTGTACAATTTGTAGAGCGTTCTGCATTTTTTTCCGCACCACGCTGTTGAATTTACCCTGGATTAGAATGACAAGATTATCTGCATACCCCAAACTTTAGTCGTTCATTGGCGAGCTCCAATAGTAGCTCGTCCACAACCAGGTTCCACAGTAGTAGGGACAATACTTCGTCCTGCGCACATCTGCTTTCGGCCCGAGCCACCAATATCTCTCCCATGATGATTGTATATACTGATCTCTCTTTAAGCATGCAGGCTATACACATGCAGCTTGTTTCATCGATCCCTTTCTTCCTAGATGCTTTGGAGATTGATGCTGCGGTTGCATTGTCGAATGCTCTCTTTATGTCAGACGAATGTGCACAAAAGCACTTCCTTGGTTTGGAGCGGATGCTCAGCCTCTGTACGAGGTGATGTAAGATTGTCTCCGTAGGAGGATATAACTTACAGGAAGCTATAATTTATACCTGGCCTTTCCTGCAAACTTACCAGCATATTCAGCTCCACCAATATAAAAATAGCTTCGTGTCTGTTTTTTGATGCTTTTAATCAAACAACTATTTGCTTGTGCACTCCTTTAATAGTTTTATTTACTTGTGTACATCCTCTTGCACGAAATACGTAACAATGCAATGTTAATCAATTACTTTGATATTTCATTACAAGTATCTGTGAGGAATTAATCAATCACTGTGGCGTAAAGTTACTATTTTTGATTTTGTAATTCTTTTGTAATTCATTCTGTTCCTTAATTAGGCCTGATAAAGCCTATATAGTTTGGCAAAAAATTTGACATTAAAAGATGGAAAATATTACTTGGTTCAGTCCTTAATGTTTTTTGTTAGAGTCAATATTGGCGATTATTTGAAGTTACTTATGTCGTACTCCGGCACTTCTGTTTTCTGTTACAAAGTACCAAATCTAGTTTAACAAAATATTTTAGGTTTGAAATAATGGTGATCTTAGAAGGGGACTCCATAACAACCGGCCAATCATCGCAAAGTCAAACTTCCTACATGAACAAAGAAATTTCTTGGGGGCTACCGTTTCGTCCCATGCATACATTACGACAAAGATGAGCAGAAGTATATTGTGGAAGAGGAGAAATTTAACGAAATCATAGAGTGCGATACCCCGTTGTGTAGCGCTCAGGAACTTAGCGGACTACTAGATGAGGCGACTAGACCGTTAGATTCCATCTGGGACACTAATTCCCTCGTGAGCACTCCTGTGTCTCGTAGGAGTGAGGCCTCTTTCGGATCGACCAACTTCAGGTTTCCTTCGTTCAGGTTAAAAAAGGATATTGACGGTCTACCGTCCGAAAAGCCCTATAATCGCCAGTTTAGCGGCGTCACGTTGGAAACTATTAATTCCGTGGAGAATTTGCTGGCGTCAGATCCTGCCTTGTACGAGGAGGACGAAAAGAAGGACAAGAAATTATTGTCTACGAATTTGTGATCATAAAACTCTTAAACTATTGGTAATTTATTCCCTGTGCGCGTGTAACGTACTTATCAGTATTACAGTTTTATGTAATAAGATTTATTTTTATGGTGATTTTACTTAATTGATGTACTTGCAGGACTTGTGCTGAAGTAGAATAATTAAGTATTATAATTTGTACTTCATTTTTTCTATATTTTATTTAAAAAATCCTATGAAGCCTAAATAGATGGGTGATTGGTAAGAGAATAATACCTAAACGTTAGGTTTGTTCAATCTAATTTTGTAAGTATTTAAAATATTTTTATACTACTTGTTTCATACTAACCCTGAACATGACAATTTGCCGAAATATGTAGTGTAAAGATATTTTAAATAGTTAATTACAAGATTGGATAGAACAAACTTTACGTTTAATTTGCTTCTTTTGCTTGATTCTTCCTGACTAATCCCGAGAAGCCGTACATCAAAACCTTTCCCAATTTCTAAATTTTTGGTGTAAATATTTCGGGAAATGTAACATATATTTCTTTAGAAGACAATTTCCAGTACATTACACATTCTCAAGGTCGACATAAATTATTTTCGAAGAAATAATAATGGCGGGTGGGAATCCATACGCCTCAAATTTTCCTATAATTATTTATGTTTATTTACTTATCAGCAATAAAGTGCGTTATGCATCTAGTCTCAAAAACGATGCATATTGTTTTAGAAGGAAATAAGGGAGTTTTTTTCTTCAGTTTCCTTAACGTAACAGCAGAATGACGCACAGCGTTCCAGAGCTGGCGAGAACCTTTTCCAAAATCCTTTACTTCTGATCTAGTTAACTTTGGGTGCAATTTTTATGGCCTTCCGAAAATTAACTAGCTTTCTATAAAACAACTGTTTTTTTTTATCTGACGCCTTTGATTATTTACTGCTGAATTATCTGTTTACCTCATTAGTATGTAATAAGTAGTCACTGGAATATTGGTGCTTAATTAAACAATTTTAGTATATGTTTAAAGGTTTTCTAGGTCTGTGATGGTTTCGTATGTCCGTAACATATAACCTTGAAGAATATTTGATATCAATTCCGAGAGTTTTTTTGTAATAAGAAAAGTCCAGTAGAAGCTAAAAAGCTGCCCGGGTTTCCGAACGGAAATTGATATTTTCTTGAACCTTTAACTATTCTGCAAATAAATAATTTATAAATATGGCCACACATTTCTGTCAAAAATTGAGCCTTGACATTTATTGGTTAATAAATGTCGAATACTTATTCTCAGGATTAACTACGAAACTAACAATAAGCAACATATATGCTTCTGGCAGTAAAAATGTGAAATTGAATCAATAAGTAATAACAGAGCTATTCCTGAAAAATAGCGTGATAGTTTATTGAATAAATAGCGAATATACGAAATGGAAATAACTAATACCTTCCATCCACTTGCAAATAAGCGATTGAGAGAATTTTATAAAAACAAAATATAAAGCTTGCTTTTACAGAAAGTTACTTTGAAAGAGATAGGAAGAAATCCTATGTACAAAGAAAAGAACTAAATAAAAACATTTTTCTAAAAGCCTTCTTATAGATTTACTAAAATCTATTCTAGAAAGCTCCGTAAGGAATAAGCGATTATTATTCCCATCTCAGCCTATGGTTAACATCAACTTTGAACGTGAAGTGATTGATTAAACGAGTTATTAACGGCATAAGAAACTGCATAGTTGCACATTTTAAATTCTCTTAAATAGTGCTATACTTTGCCCTTTCTTATGCCGTTTTGCCGGAAGAAGTATTTGATAAAATTGGAAGATTTTATCAAATTCTTTAGAACTTTTTGTTAAAACGATTATTAAAATTTACTGGATAAACAAATTTCTTACAACAGAACTTAACAGAGTTGCTAACGCATTTCATTTTCATTATCTCTTATAAAACACTGCGACATTAAAATTCGATGAAAAATTCAAAAGACAAGTCCAAACACTTCGCGCTGGGTTTTTTAGTAGTTTATATCATGCCGGTTCTGAATCACCAATTTATGAACCACCATAATGGCTTTATTCTCATTTTTTTAAAGGCCAAAAGCACTTCTACAGCTTAACAACTTAACAATCAATAAACGGTACAAAATGCGTAAAACCTGATAATTCGCTTGAAAATGCATAAAAATGATTATATTTTTGAAAAATTATACCAAATTTTATCCATAAATTTACAATCACAATTTTTCTGGTTCACAAGTTAAAATTGCATAAAAACCTTAAATTTATTTAATCTTCACCAAATACAAACACTCGTATTTACTCATTCGTTTTTTTAATTTAACACAATGACTTTATAAAAACACACATAATTATTAGCATATCTCCCGGTTCATACCCTAAAATGTTATAAAAAAGTTGATATTATTTAATAACCACCAAATTGAGAACGAGTATAAATAGCTACATCTACAGATTTTACCCTAATTTTATACTAATATTTACATTTTTGTAATTGTCATGTAGAATCTAGTGTTCGTAATCGTGTATATAAATTAAAAAAAACAAGTCAGTTTTTGATTAAAAATAGAGGTGTCAAATATAGCAATTTTAAAGTAGTTGAATCGTCTATAATTCTTCATCTTCATCATCTATTTCTATATCGGTTCTGCTTTCATAGTCGTTTTCACTATTTTCTTTCATCGACTCTTTATCACTCTCTTGATATTCTTCTTGAACTGCTTCCTCTTCCTTTTTCACATCTTGAATTGGTACTTTAATAAGTTCAACACAGCTTCCTGGTTTTTCTTCAAACTGGACGTTCTTTGACAGAACAATTTTGTGATCGTTTTTAATCCAAATCCTGTAACGTTCGTCACCATAATATCCTATGAGGTGCCCCTTTCTTATCCATCTTTCTTCTCTAATGGACTTCGAATGTGAGCATAACACGTGGAACCAATGCTCCTCAGATATTTTATTCGAGATTTTTTACCTATCCACAATTCGTAAGGACTAACACCTTCTACAGATGATTTTCCTGTTCTGTTTAAAATGTAAATAGCAGTATTAACCAATTTAGCCCAAATTCCTCCAAGATAATTTACTTCTGGACTTGAATACTTCAATGTTCTGGCCATTTCAACTACACTGTAAAAAAAGTTGTAGTAAAATTACATGTAAAATCGTCGATAACAAAGTTGCCTACAATTTTACAGGTAAATTTGCTTCATAAGGTAAAATTTCTATCATTTAGTAAATTTCAAATGGTGATGTGTTTTTCAAAGATTGTACTGTAAAATTCGTATGTAATATTTATATGAAGTCTATATTTACCGAACACTGAAGTAATTTTCATATGTATTTTTATAAAGAGAGCAAGCAACTTACCTAATTCTTTTATAGCATCTAATAGGTCATACTGAATCGCTCAACCAGGGATCAAGAATGAACACGCTTACGCGAAACCTACGATTGTTTGTTACGTACATGATATCATTGAGCCAATAATAAGTTTGACAAACGCATAGAATTACCTACGCGCACAGATAAATAATCCAATAACCAATCACATTGCGGCGTATGAATTTCGTATTTTTCATGATATCTATAGTTTTACCCGAAAATTCAAGTAAAAACAAATAAATATAAAAGATCCTCATATTTTTACAGCAAAATTAATAGTTCACTAGTAAAATTACTTTTAAAGTGCACTAAATACCCCAAAAAAGTGTCAATTTCCACTTTTAAGTAAATTTTGGGAGTAAATACAAAATTGTACATGTTTTTTCCTGTACTTTCCTCTTGCATTTTTGTTGCATCTTAAACTTACACGAAAAAGCTATAAATTTTGCCGAAATTTCTTTTTCCATGTTAAATATCCTAGAAAAAATATGTAAAACAAAATTTACATGATTTATTGTGGTAAATTCACAACGTTATTACATGTAATATTCCTGATTTACCATGGCAAAATTACTGTAATTTTTTATGGTGTATGGTTCTACTATTTCGTTTGGAGATACCATTTTTCTCTGGAGTATAGGGTGCTGTAAGGCGTTGCTTTATACCGTTTGCACGTAAAATAGACCTAATATTTTTATTGTCGAGCTCCCGACCATTGTCACTTAACATTTCTTTAACTGAATATGAGATCGCTCAGCTTTGAAGAAGCCATCATTTTTAAAAAGTAGAAAACTTTAATAATGAAGGTAAAATTCCCGAGTCATTCGAAGAAGCAATTAAACATGAAGACAGCACTAAGTGGAAACAAGCAATGGACGAGGAAATAGGTTCATTGAAGGAGAATAAAACTTGGGAACTTGTAGAACTACCAAAAGGTATCAAGGCGATACCATGTAAGTGGGTTTACCGACTGAAAACTAATGCAGGCGTCAGTATAAACAAATACAAGGCTCGTCTTGTAGGTAAGGGTTTCAGTCAACGTGAGGATATTGATTACAGTCAAACATTCAGTCCAGTAGCAAAAATCTCAACTATTCGATCCGTTTTAAGCGTTGCTGCAAATAAGAGGTTGTATCTTGTACAGTTTGACGTGTCAACGACCTTCTGTACGGAGAACTTGAGGAGACAATTATAGGTACAGCCAACGGTTACGAAAATACAAAACAAGGTATGCAAGTTAAAAAGAGTTTTATGGCTAAAACAAGCTAAAAGATGCGGAACATGCTAGTTTTAAATAATCAGCAAGCAATTGTTGGTGCTTTACACGAGGACGCAGATTGGTTACGGCTACATATCAGACTGATTGGAGATTTTCCTGAAAAATAAAGAAAAATCAAGAGCACAACGTCAGTATTGCCTATTCCTAGCTTAATTGAAAGAGATGAAGATGTGATATCAAATTCATCAAGAAGTATACGCGAGGAGTATTTCGAGCGTTCAAAGTTTCAGAATGCAAAGCGTGTCTACCCAATGTTGAAATCTCAGAGGTCACAATCAGAAAGAAGACCATACAATTCAAAGTTTCCATACTGAAAGCTGTTGGAGCGTAAGACTGATGCTTGGACGAGACCATCTGCTTCAGTAATAAGTATCCGGTCCAGAACCTGGAAAAATCCCACTGCTGAGGATATAACAAATTAGAAAGAGTTTTAGTACTGCAGAACAAACTAATTATGGAATCACGTACAGATTTGGAGTGTATCAAGACAGCTCGCTCGAATCTGGTTGTCATCAATACGTGGGAATATTGCTCGGTGAGCCAGCACAACCTTGAGTGGCAACTTCCACACGGGCTAAATA
>RXPK01002642.1:0-54642 GCA_004143645.1 Protaetia brevitarsis | reverse complement strand
TCAGGCGTTTAGAATCAATAACGGGTACTACAAATACAAAAAAAACCCCTAAAATACTATATGTCGCCAAGGTTAATCTACAACAAACGAATTCTTTTAATTCATATCTATTTTATTGACTAAACGCATACATTTTTATGCCATTAAGGGGTCCCTAACAGCCAGAAATATTACATAGATATTTTTAAAAATATATTTTATAAATATTTTTCGTGAGAGGTTTTTGAACATATTTTTCATATTTTTTTCTAAATATAGATAAAATATTCAATTAAAATATTCATTCCATATTTTAAAATTAATGTAAGCGCTATATTTTTTCTAAAATATTTATATGAAAATTGAGATTTTTTATGCAATCTATTTAATTTGTCAAAATGAACTAAAATTGTTCTTGGTTATTTAGAATGTATAACGTCGATAACGAAAAGTTGAAACATGTTGTCTAAAAGGCAAGAACTTGTTTTTTCACACTCACCATACAAGTTAATAATCAATAATTCTGGCATCTTTTAAGGCATACTGAAGGTTTATCAATTAATCACTATTTTTTAATTGAAGTGTTCTAAATAAAAACAAACGTATTTATTATCATTTTATTTTAATAAGCCAATAAAAATGAAAAATACTCGTTTTTAAGTCTAGCGTTGGCTGGTGCCAGGTACAACCCCATGGCTTTTTTCATATCTTCGGTAGTGGCGCTCTCATGGCCTTTCCTTGTGGCCTCTAAAACAATGCCAATTGTATTAGATCATACCATGAATAAAACATCGTACAACATCATCAACACCTACTAATACGTTTGGAGCATTTACAATAATTGGAGTGGTAGCTACATTCTAATACTTACGATACTTATTTTTACTTTATTTCATAATATTTGAAAACATTCTACGTACAAACAATAAAAGAACACAACGTATTTTAACCTCTATTTGAGGTTATAACGCTTATCTACCGAGATGAATCTCTTAAGCAAATCAACTAGCAATTTATCTGGTAGATGCAGTATATATATGATGCATAAAATTCCTACAATTATATTATTAAACGATTTCTGTACATAGCGATATTGAGCATTCCAATTATTTTATAAATGCTATGACATGTTCAAAGTTTTGCTTACCTCGTAGTCACCACAAAAACTAAAACACACCCCGCAACAATTAACTACACAGTTAACCCTAATCTGCCCTAATCGTATACTATTATAAACTATAACATGTAACGGACAAACGAATGAAAACGTTGATGATACGCACGTGCGCGTATGCATTCTATGTACCTAATCCATAGACGCATAAACAATACTAAATCATATAACACTGGCACCGTAATGAATGGAGGTGTTGTGTTGACGTTCGCAACTTACAAATATTACAAATAATATAATACAAAACGCAGATATGTATATTAATAGAAAAGTTACGGCGCTCAACTTAGATACTAATTAAATCATATTAGATATATATTATCTAATTTAATCTTTAAACTATCATTTTAAATAGGTACATACCTACTTAAAATGTATGTATATTTTACCCATTTTATATTATTCGTCCTACGCACTAAATGTACAAAAGCAAAAATTCAATCTTTTTTTACATGAAATAAATATTTACAGAAATACAAAGCAAAATATTCTTGCAGAGTTATGAAAATATATTGAGAAAACATTTGCAATAAAATATTATTAATGCTACATAACAATATATATTTTTTTAAATGTTTTCCTAATATATTTTCTATAATATATTTTATGCATATTATATTAATATAACTAATATTCAAAAAAGATTTAATATTTTTTAAATATTTATAAAATATGAAATAAATATAGTTGGTCATTGCGAGTGGATCATTATTATTATAAATTTAGTACTCTTTATATAAAGCTATTTTAGCAAAAAAAGAACCAATTTTATGTTAAGGCAGATCTCACTATCCGACCATAATAAGCCTTTTGCATCGATTTAAGTAATCGTCTTTCCTCGCTGCAGTACTAAATTAAGCACATTATTTATTATTACAAATCAACATTACTCACGACCGTTTCGTGCAATTATCTCGGCAGAACTAGCCGATTGTGACTCATCGATCTATGTTGCTGATTTAATAAACTCTTGACAGGCAATCGCACCCCCCTTGCCCGAACCATTTTAACTCCCCAGTCGGGTACCAATCTCAGCGGTCCGTTTCTAGTCGTGATAGGTCAATATTAAGCTTGCCCACGTTAAAATAACGCATTTTGCAACAACAGCGATCATACTTCTGCATACATACGTCTGATATGCCGTATAGCACCGATAATAATGTGACAAAAAAAAAGGTTCTATCGTATGCAGTAGACATGCACCGCTCAAGGACCACAGCGCATTGCGAACCTCTAAGACGTAGACGCCAATTATCAGCGTGTATACACGCACATTTTAAAATGATTTATTCGAATAGTATTTAATAAATGCTGGCGTTGTTGTATGAAAATGTTGCTCACCTTTTAGTTCTTGTGCTCTTTTATAGGTGGGGAATCGGAGAAATGAGTCTAAAAATAAATTTAACGAATAAAGAGGTAATAGACTTTGTGTATATGAGACTATGCAGAATGTTTTGTACGCGAAAATAAGCTAGTTAAATCGATCGAGATAGAAGATAGGAGAAGGGCTTCTCATTAATTACGAAAGTATCACCTTGTTTCACTTCTCATTTGATTTAAAGTGTAACTGATAGTAGGTAATAACTGGAGATTGGTAATTAATTAAAATGCTGCGTGATTTGTAGATAGATGTATATTTGCGTGAGATAGTTTGCCAGTGTGTATAATTACCTCAAAAAATTATGATCCAAGTTCTTACGAACGAATTCAGAGGCGTAATTTTAACATATCTGTATTTTATGCTGAAATTCTAAAAACTGTAATTCGATTTGCGCCGTCATAATAAAAATAAAACATTAAGAAAGAATATTTTTTTTTAAAGGTAACAATTTTCCCAAACCATATGATTTTTTTTTTTATTAGACTTTGTTAATATAATGCAGTGGGCGTTTATGGCTGATAAATTATTTTATACATCCACATTAACCCTAAACCTACCAAGGTGTGCTTTTGAGGCACAATTGATTTTGAAATTGCTGGAAATTTGTAAGTTAACTGCCCACAGACTGGAGGATTTTTGTATTCTCAAAATAAACTATTTAACACAGAATGACATAAAAATTTTTTAAAAATATTTTTCCTATTTTACTAAAAAAAATTAAACATAATTTACCGACACGTCCTACCAAGGTGTGTCTTTGAGGCACATACTGTTATTATACTATAAAATGCATTGCTACGTTATTTAAAACTAGGTATGTGGTAAATTCCCCGTAATAAGATATGCTTTATATTTCGGGACTTTCCCCTTGTATGTAAGAACTTCCAGTTGCATATGAAGGGGAATTCCCTAAATGCGTTTTGCTAAAACAGTCAGCTTACAAACTGCATTGCTATCAGTGTATTTGTGACTTTCCTAACGAACGCATTGGCCGTTTTAGGTGTCTATTGGTTAATTTTATTTCTTTTACCTAGTGGAGAGTATAGTATAGACCAGGTAAGCAAAATAAAGTTTTGATTGACCCCAGTAAAAATAGATTTGTTGTTTTATGCTTATTTGGTTTTGAAATTTATGCAGAAAGTATGACGATTGGTTGACTGACCGACGCCGGCCACTAACTGAAAAGGAGTTGCTCGATGCATTGTACGAAAGTGATGAGATTGGGAAGGAATGTAAATGATGGTGAAGATGAAGAAGAGCCAAATGACGAAACCTCTTCCAGTGAAGCGGATTATCAAGAAACTGGCGATGAAGAAAGCGATGAACAAGAAGGAAGTGACGATAGTGATGCTAATGATGAACCGCCCGGCCATTCGCAAACTTTTATTGGAAAAGAAGGTACCGAGTAGAATGCCACGCCGATTGCCAAGGGAAAAACACGTGCACACAACATAATTACAACAGCTTTGAACAAAGTGAAACTTCCACCTGGAGTGCATGTTGATACTCCTTGTTACGCATTCAATTTGTTTTTTGATGATACGGTTATTGGTATTGTGGTTACTTTCACTAATAAGGAGGCTGTTCGTATTCTTGGCGATTTGTGGAAACCAGTTGACGACGTTGAAATCCGTGCTTTCTTGGGCCTTTTGATTACTGCTGAAAGAAATAAACAAGGAATGGTGGACTATAATGAGCTATGGAATCCTTTATATGGAAATCTTGTTTATCGAGCGTGTATGTCACGAAATAGATTTACTCAATTACTAAGATTTATTCGTTTTGACGATAAAGCGACCAGAACCCTCCGAAGGCAAAAGGACAAGTTGGCACCATTAGAGACCTTGGGGGACCATGTTAATACAAACTTTGTTGAAATATTATCTTCCTGGCAGTAATCTAACCATCGATGAACAACTGGTGCCTTTTAGAGTCGTGTATCTTTCCGACAGTACCTGCCAAGCAAGCCAGATAAGTACGGTATGAAAATTTGTGGGATATGCGATAGGGAACTAGTTATCCGTTACGTGGTATACCGTACTTAGGAAAAGAAGGTCTCAACAGAGCAGAAAACTTAGCGCAAAAGGTGGTTGAAGACCTTTGTGAACCTTTTCTGAGAACTAAAAGGAATATTACGTTCGACAACTTCTTCACCAGCTACGAGCTTGCATCCAGTTTGCTTACCAAAGGCCTAACTTGTGTAGGAACGCTCAGAAAAAATAAGCGCTGCATACCACCAAATTTTTTACCTCACAGGCGACGGAATATTGAAAGCAGCTTGTTTGGTTTTCAGAAGACAATGACTTGGTATCTTATGTACCTAAGAAAATCGCTGTGTCATATTATTATCTACAATGCACAACGCTCCACCATTGATGAGGAAAATAAAAATAAATCTGAAATCAATAAGTACTACAATTCCACGAAAGGAGGGTGGATACACTTGATCAAATGGTACATACATATTCAGTGAAACGCAAAACTAATAGGTGGCCTTTGGTCTATTTTTTCAATATAATTGATGTGTGTGGAGTAGCTTCATTTGTCATTTGGAGAAATATCCATCCTGACTGGCATATTTCCAAAAAACGAAGACTTCGCAAAATTTTCTTACGAGAAATTACAACAGAATTAGTACTGGGGCAAATTAGACGTCGTAGTTTGAGTGGCTTGCATAAAAGTCAATACTTCATTGATACAAACTACGTTGAATCAAGTACCAACCACAGGGGAGTCTTCGGCTCGAGAAGTAAGAAAACGAAAACGGTGCTATATTTGCCCATCAAAGAAAAGCAGAATGTCAACACAGTTATGTGATAAGTGTAAGCAAACGGTTTGTGGTGAACATTCAGAGAAAATACTCACGTGCACAAATTGCAAACTACATAAATAACTTTCAAATATTTTACTATTTTGTACTATTTTTAAATAAATCTTCTGACACACAATATTTCTTTCTATATGTTTTAATCTTACTGTATACCTACTACATGAAATAAATAATGCATATTTTGCTATTATTTACATCAACAATGTGTACAAATAGATGTGTGCCTGTGAGACACACCTTGGTAGGACACGTTACGATAAAACGTTGGTAGGACTAGGGTTAATCACGTAGATTAAGCACCATAAGTATAGCCCTGGCTGGCACATGTGCTTAACACTCCGTGTGTCCGGTCGTTAAAGACCCGTACAGCAAACAAATGAAAAAATCTCCGCAATTGAGGTATTGGCACCATAGCTAAAAGAATCGCACATAAATCTTCTATAAAATTCTGTGGATTATTGCAGGTGTTCTCCTCAGAACGCACGTAATGTTTTAATAACAATATACATGCAGTGTAAGGACACTGTTATTCGTATTGTTCACGTCATAAAAGTTTATATTTTAATGAAATATTCATGCGGCAAATAGCTTTATAATTTTGCCTTTAAATTTTGCGGTGAACATGTTAGGCCTTTACGAGCGTCAAACAAGTTCTTCGAAGAACTGGTGTTATTCATTAGAGTGATTGATTAATCCTGTATGACTAAGGAAATATAATTTGCAGGTGTTTCTGCAAATTAAATATTTGAGAATTATTATCCTGGAGAGGTAAATTAGAAACCTCTTTTCTATTAAATTTACATATAAAGAAGTAACAAAAGAACAAAATTGCTTTTCTAGATATATCTAATACATTCAAATAAGACATGCCCCGCTGTATCTACCCCACTACATTGACAAAGCGAATCATTAACCCTCTCAAATCTACATAAATACGATTTAAAATTACCGTGACCTGTTATTAATTCTACCACCTGATACAATAAATTAACCCTCATTTCCCTAAAACATGTAATGCTACCGATAAATTTCCTAGTCCACTTCCCATTTAAGGTATTATCCCACCTACTCTGCCAATCATTATCAAGTTTATTCCTAAACGCTTTTTTAACTACACTAGCCGAACTTAGTCCAAATCTAATAATCGAGCTATCTCCCCTACACACCGCCTCTTTCGATAATTGATCCGCCCTCTCATTACCGATTGTACCTACATGAGCCCTAGTCCAAAAAAGTTTTATATCCCCCTCACGCAACATATCCCAAGTATCTAACAACTAGAGACCGGATTATATGCAAAGAAAAACTGGAATATATGCATATATATATGCATCGATTTTTGAGAAAATATGCATAAACATGGGACATATATGCAAAAAAATTGCGACAATATGCAAAATTTTTACATAAAATAATAATAGCAGAAATTTAAATTTTAACTTTATTGCACAAAATTTTTTCACAACATATTTCTAAAACAATTTATAATTAAATGCTTTTCAAAATTGTGTAAAAGAAAGTTTTGTCTTCTATCAGAATGCATATGTTTCGAAATAGAAAAGCTCTTTTCAACATCCATAAGATGTAATTGGTGCATTTTTTAACTTTGCAATACATTCTAACTAAAATTAAAGTCGAAATCGTTTACTGTTTCACCTTCCAAAATTTCTTAACTTTTCTTCAATTTCAAATACCCCGCATTTTTATTTATCACTTTTTAAATGTATCGTATATAGAATTACCTATTGTATCCTTAACCTTCTTACATAGCATATCAAATTCGTCTACTATTTCGACTGATTCCGAGAGCGACATCCCTTGCGTTTCTAATTTACGAATGGAACTTGAAACAAAGCTGTAATTTGACTTAATATACAAAAGGTTTTGTAGTAATTCTGTTGATGTTACTATCTTTTTATAGTTTTCTAGAGCAATGCAGTCAGCAGTGATTTCAAGAATAACATTTTTTATTCCTTCAAAATTATCGGCGAAAAAAATTGCAGCCTCTAACCATGTACCCCACCTCGTAATAATCGGTTCAGGAGGCAACTTAACACCGGGAAGTCGCTCCTTATAAAATTGGATTTGTAAAGGTGCTTTTAAAAATTTTAATAAAATATTCTTTTTGACATGCTAATTAAATCATTAATCAAAGGGAATTGATTCCTAATGTCTTCGGTTACACGATTGAACCCATGAGCTAAACAAGTAGTATGAATAATGTTACTATAATTTTTTTTAAAATTTTGCGCAGCTTTTATCATGTATAGTGCAGCGTTAGACAACATTAGTAAAAAATTTTCACAAGGTATACTTCCAGGTAAAAAGAAATTTGATAAACCTTCTGGAACGAATTGGGCAATTGTCACATTATTTGTTTTTTGAAGTTCTTTACAATAAATTAAATATGATTTACCTTCAATATCTTCATGAAGAATTCCTATTAACAGATGGGCAATATAACGGTCACACTTCATCTACCATGATATAAATAAAATTAATAAAATAAATAATAAATATAAAATATAATTATTCCCTACCAATTGTTGAATTTCTGCTATGGTTTGCTGGTAATAAGATGTGACTTAATTTTTTCGTAAGGTGTAAGAATTCGAAATTCCATCCTGTATCATGCGAGAATTTAAATTCATTTTATTAATGCGTAGTTGATAGGTACCGTGGCATTTGCTGAGTAGCGTCTGCTCCATAGGAAATAATAATCTATTTTTGTTTAAAGTGTCGCGTAGTTGAGATAATATGGTATTACTTTGTATGTTATCTACTACTTTGTCTATTGTATGTCACAAAACGCCGATCAGCAATTCCCGCGGTACTCTCAAGTAGGTCGTCTGAAAGTCAGAAAAATAACGCCTTCGGTCATACTTGCGCCCTCCTGTAAAGAGAGGCCGAACTAGTTATCGGTGCGAATTGACGTCACAATCAAAGTTTATAAAAACCCTTAACATAGCTGTTTTCAATTAATTAATTCGTGGTTTCGTCACAGCTAAAGTAAAAGCACGCGTCTCTAACTTCGTATCGGGCGTTTCTAAATCTTAAAATTAAAACTTCTCATCTTAGTTTTTGCAATCAAAATACGCTTAAAATTCGAGAACAGGAAGCACAAGCTTTCCTCGAGAGGTGTTTTGTTTGTGATAAAATTCATGAAAATTACCCCCTTTTGTTGGCTTAAAAAGATTGTGAGTGTTGTGTAAGTTTTGTGCCTTAAAATTTGGATTACGAGAAGAATTATTTTTCCCACATCGGCCGGTAAGATGTTTAAAATCTCTGCTTAAAACTAACCAAAGCAATTACGTGAAAACCGTAATTCGTTCGGTCTCTCTCTCTCTCTCTCTCCCTTAATAAATAATTTGAAAGTAAGAATTACTAGAATTTAAGTTAATCAACATTGTTAAGAAAAGCCTAAAAAAAAATCATCTAAATAGTTGTGTTTTGTTTTGTCATTTGCTTGATACTTTATTAAATTCGTAGATTGTTAGCTTAACTAAATTGTCACTAAAATTCGTTAAAACAAAACTGTGTCTTGTTCATTTTTGTTCACTTGTTATTTCATTTAATTGTGTAACTTGTTAATTCAATTTCAATGTCTCAAAATTTTCAATAAATAATTGTAAAAATATAAGCCGTTCTATTATTTCGTCATTTTAAAAGAAGTTCAGTTTGAACCCTTAGAAAGGAGTTGAAGAGGTAGACAATTTTGTAAGAGAAAGCCGACGAGAAGGGTAAGTCGACAATCATTAGGCTAACTAACGGCCCTGCTTCGACTGACGGTGGAAAACACAGTTGGGAAACATCTTTGGCTAAAATTACTAAAACCATTCGCTACCGAACAAAAAGTTTGTTTCCCAGCAGTGGCTCGCCGGTTAAAAGAGCAGGAGGGGTTGTCTGCGAGACGGAATTTTGGCTTGTCTTATTTGCATTTGGGCTGGCCAACCCCAAAAGTTTCCAGACAAGAAAACCCGATCCGTTACAAAGGTACTTTCGTCAGGTATATTATGTTTGCAGTATTTTTGCAGAAATGAATTCAAATTAACATTGTTTAATCTTGCTAATGGTATATTAGACGAAATTAATGCGTTACGCATCAGATCCGTATTATATTCTTCTTGTTCTGAGTTTCGTGAAGTTGATGCTACACATTGACGTATAGATTGCTGCACACATGCGGATCGCTTTAGTTTTTCACATTTTCCAATATGTGATGGAGTTTTAGCGTGTTGATCCATCAGGTATTTTCTCTCAGAAGACACCTACAACAACAACTGTCATTTTATATCAAAAGTTAAAGAATTTAAAAACAATTGTAAAGCTTTTAGTAAAATTAAACTTACCAGTTTACTGCAGGCTCGACAAAATATTTCGTCGCCATCCTTTACCAGTTCAGGATATGGCTTAATCCATAAAGAAATTTTGTTCGCTATACTCATTGTATGTACGCATAGTATTTAAAAACGTAACACAATTACATGCTGTTTCGCTCAAAGATATTCAATGAATGAATAGTTTATTTGGGAATTAATAATAATAATAAAACGTATTTACCACATCCCTTCTGCTAGACGAAATTAAACACGTGCAGTTCTTGGAAAAAAGTATTAGAGAAACCAATGTAAATGAATTATCGTTCTGAGAATTGTCGGTTGTCGATCTACATTAGGAATTTTTACTAATAGAAAGGACAAGAAAAAGCTTAAATATGCAATATATGCAACTTTTGTAAAAATATGCATAAAAATGCCTAAATATGCAATATATGCAAGCACTAATTAGCGTTAATTAACTTCGATTAGTGTAAAACGTCTACATATAGACTAGAATTAAAGATATGTGTAGATAGTAGGCTAAGTATTTTCCAATACATATTTGTACTTTTGTCTTGCTGAAATATAACTTTTTCCTCGACCTCCAACTTACGACGTGTATACGCGGCGTCCGCCGGAGGACTTGTTTGTCCATCCCATATGCCACACGGTCCATCGTCGGAATAAACGCACTAAAAACCATCGGAGACGTGGCGACACGAAAACGTCAACCCAGACAGGCATCCGCGATATATCCGCGACAGAATTCTGTCCGGTTTTTTCACGCCGACAGGCCAGCGCTTCGGTCCCTAAATGAGCGAACGGCCGGCATACTAATAGGGCGACCTCTACCGGGGGCCACAAACGCACAGGCCACCTGGGGGGGAGGCGAAGGGAGGCGGACCACGATCGCGACTCTCAAATGAATGTTGACAAATATTTCGCTTGTTTATTCCTATTAGCGAAATGAAACGACGCAAAACGGAATGAGGCGGATTGGAGCGAGAGGGGCTCAAGGCGCGTCCCTGCGGAACGACAGAGAGACAGATCGCGTGCGGGGTGGATCGTCGGCGAAGCGGCACGTAGTACCGATAATCGCCGCTCGAAAACTTCGGTAATATCGACCGGAGCGGTAATAAAAGTTAATACTGATGACTGGGGCCTAGGCAAAAAGCGAAATTATGAAATGGCATTAAGTTTCGAGAGGAAAACGGCCCGTTGGAAGTTGCCCGCTGCGAATTCCCCCCGCGAAGTGTCAAAGTCTGGGCTCGAGTTGACTGACGAAGTCTATAAAAGTGACGAAAAGGTTCGTACATACTGCTGTGTACAGATAGTAAAAAAAAAACTTGCAAAATGAAATTAACAAGGAAACAGAAAATTAAATTAGCTAGTTCAAGGGATAAAATTTTAAAAAGGCTCAAAAGAACTATTAACCTCAGAGTTACCTTCGCGAATTAAAACTTGAATCTAATCACGAAAAGTAAAATTGTGAGTAAAAAGAAATCTGACTTTCTTAAATACCCCAAAAATTGAAAAGGTTTAATTAAAAATAAAAGGACAGAATTTTTAACCCAACAAAGATAATTAACAATCAAAAATTTATTAATTAATAATAATAATAATAATAGAACTTTATTTCATGTACAAAGTTTGAAACAGGTCAACAAAACAAAAAAGCAGAAAAGAATTAGAAAATTGCTCACATGCACTACTATACTAAACGTAAATCTAAACTAAACCTAAGTACAAACCAAATTAGAATAAAGGCCAATATATTAATTTTAATCAAAGAAAAAAAAAATTAATTACTTCTTCAAAAAATTCCTTAATGGAGTAAAAACATTTTGCTTGTAACCAAGATTTCACTGTCTTTTTAAATTTATTGTAATTTAATAACTTCCATTCAGTAGGAAGATGATTATAAATTTTAATACCCAAAATGTTTGCACAATCCGCAGTCAATCTCAACTTATGTCTGGACAGATGTATAATAGGGTCTCTAACATTGTAATTGTGGTAGCTGTTATTTTGCGACACTAAATAATCTTTGTGTTTGTGTATATAGCAACTAGATTCTAGGATATACAATTCAAATAATGTTAGAATTTTTAAAGTAATAAAATAATTTCTACAGGAAGTTAATTGGCTAATACTAGCAATGCATCGGATTGCGGCTTTCTGTTTAAGGAATACTTCATTAGCTGGAGCACTTGTACCCCAGAGGAGTATACCATAAGATAGTAGGGATTGAAAGTATTTTATTTGTTATTTATTAGAAAAAAACCATGAACTGAGGGTTCTGGCCTAAATTAAAAACTGCACGTGATTCTAAATTACAATAGGATAATGCTATTTTCTATACAAAGCAAAAGATTAGTTTGTTCAGGAAGATAATCCTAAATATATCAATTCAATCCACGTGGTTTCAACAAAATAAAATAAGTTCGTGGACAAACACTAGAAATTTACAAAAATGAAAACTCAAAGCAAGAACAATACTTCTACTCACCCAACCGAGGTGATTGGTAATTAAAAATGAAACAGCAAAATAGAAAAAACGGAAAAATTAACTCTTTAAACTATAATGAGAAAATTAAACTGAAAAAATATCTTCCCGAACAAAAATAATAAATGATCTTATATCTATAATGTGCACACATCAATATAATAACAATTATTATAATGCGAATTCCTTGATGGACGAAAAATTCACAGAAATCAAATCTCTATATCAAATGAATCAACAAAATGGCAGCAATACATGTACTCACGTTAAAGTCAACCAAGGAACTGCCTGACAAAATTCTACAACTGCGTACAACGCAAACGCACAAAATCTCCGACAAAATCTAGTAGAATAAACACTAAACAGAACTAGCAAGTGCTAGACGTCTAAATGAGTGAAATTAAATTAAAAAAAAAACTTAACACTAACTAAATTAAATCAAATAACTAACTCTTTACCTAAATTTATACAAAAATATAATTATAATTGTGAAAATTCTCTCGGTACATTGAACAATGGTTGACCGGAGTAAACAAGACAAAATCTATGCAACTAAAAATACACTCGCGAAAAACGGGGTGTCTGCCACAGCAATACGTATGTGGTAATGAAAAGCAAGCATCCTTGAACGGAAAGAACTTAACAGCTATATTGCTTCTGTAAATTTTTAATAACCGATAAATGCCTGCATTGAGAAAAAATATTTTATTTTCCGCAAGGAATATCTTTAAAGCAAAAATCACATAAAGACACATTATTGGAATTAAAAATAATAACTCGAGATTAACGTTATCCCCTTTGTTCAAGAGATCAAAATATTTCTTTAAAAGAAACAATATATTCCCGAACAAAAATAATAAATGATCTTATATCTATAATGTGCACACATCAATATAATAACAATTATTATAATGCGAATTCCTTGATGGACGAAAAATTCACAGAAATCAAATCTATATATCAAATGAATCAACAAAATGGCAGCAAGGATTTAAAAATACATGTACTCACGTTAAAGCCAGCCAAGGAACTGCCTGACAAAATTCTACTGCGTAAACTGCGTACAACGCAAACGCACAAAATCTCCGACAAAATCTAGTATAATAAACATTAAACAGAACTAGCAAGTGCTAGACGTCTAAATGAGTGAAATTAAATTAAAAAAAACTTAACACTAACCAAATTAAATCAAATAACTAACTCTTTACCTAAATTTATACAAAAATATAATTATAATTGTGAAAATTCTCTCGGTACATTGAACAATGGTTGAACGGAGTAAACAAGACAAAATCTATGCAACTAAAAATACACTCGCGAAAAACGGGGTGTCTGCCACAGCAATACGTATGTGGTAATGAAAAGCAATCATCCTTGAACGGAAAGAACTTCGCAGCTATATTGTTTCTGTAAATTTTTAATAACCGATAAATGCCTGCACTGAGAAAAAATATTTTATTTTCCGCAAGGAATATCTTTAAAGCAAAAATCACATAAAGACACTTTATTGGAATTAAAAATAATAACTCGAGCCTAACGTTATCCCCTTTGTTCAAGAGATCAAAATATTTCTTTAAAAGAATTTCTTTTATCCAAATAAATTACCGTAACAGCAAAATAGTATTTGTTCGCACATATGATCAAAATGTAAATGGCTCAAAGAAAACTGTTTTATTCATGTTGCAGACAATATCCTTAAATGCTTTTGATTCAGTAAGCCATAACATGCTATTAGAAAAACTTCAGTATTACGGTGTCAGAGAAGAACGACTAAAATTGATATCTTACTTACCTTTGATCTTACCTCACGAATCGAATGCAATCAACAAAATAACGTAGTCGTCGATCTTATCTCGCAAGCGTTACGTGTGATGTTCCTCAGGGGTCAATTCTTGGACAATTACTATTTATAATATACGTTAATGACTTCCAATCAACTGCTGATGGAGCTGCCAAACCTATTTTAAAAATTAAATGTAATAAATTGATATTTCGTGTCAATAGCCGGAAACCTTGAATTTTAAAATTAAACTTATTTATATTTCTATGATGAATTTATATTACAAAAAAATTGAATTACTAATTGAAAACGAAATTTATTATTTAATTAGCGAGCTCATTTTACGTACACTTCTCGCAGGAACACTTGGGACACCAGCAATCGTGAATTTTAAAATTTCTTGGGTGTAAATGCAGCTTTCAGAGGATATATGCACTTATAAAAGCCATAAATCACTTTTTTTGTGTGTATTATTGCGATCAAAGGTAAAGACTAAAAATTTAAACAGAAATATAAATATATATAGAGAAAAAGGTCTATACATTAAATAAACACATTGGAATTTCGGTGGCGGTGTTTCCTTAGAAATACCGAATACAGAAATATTAATGCAAACAAAAATACATAACAACTAAAAGGCCTCTTGAGTAGACGGCACCATTTAGAAATATACATGTATGTATTTAACTTGTTTGATGTTATGTAGAGATAATATTTTTAAGAAAACATATGGCGATGGGATTTTAAAATTATATAACCTATTACTATGATATTAGTTGCTTAGTTTGATTTATGCCCGCAAGTAATACTTTAGCAATAGACAATATGGCAATCAGCCTCCTGAGTTTTTCAACAATGTGATTTTCACATTGATTAATTACACTATTATTGATGTATTCATTATTGTTGTTGTTTAGTATTCTAAAATATTGTATTACTACAAAATATTTTTCTATGTATTAAAAAATTACCAAAAACAGTTTAAGATTATTTACAAAAATTTTTAAAGCAATTAATTTCATAAAGAAATTATTCATTTTATTAACCCTCCGTTTATTGTATTTTCAAGAAATATATCTTAGTTATCGCCTGTGTAATCCAATGTCGTTATTTTATTGAAATATAGCTAACACTTTTTGTTTGTAACACAGCTTCGGGCAGTAGCAACGAAAAAGTATTAAATGTATCAAATTCAACAATAAATATTTTAGCACTAACTGAGATTGACGAACAATATGCTTTCTTATAATAATTTTGTTATGTATTATAAATCCAATAATATTTAAATAATTGTTTATATCCCTGTGCTACATAAAGACAGTTTGTAAAGAGACCCAGTGTTGGCCATATTTCAAGAAAATAGATCAACGACGTCAGATTACACAGACGATAGCTAAAATATATTTCCTGAAAATACAATAAACGGAGGGTTCATAAAATAAATAATTTCTTTGCGATCTTAATTGCTTCATTTAAGAATTTTATAAATAATCTTAAACCTGGTTTTGGTAATTTTTTATAGATAGAAGAAAAGTTTATAGTAATATAATATTTAAAAATATTAAACAACAATAGTAATTAATACATCAATTATAGTGTCAATAACTCGTGGTATGATGGCGCATATGACATGACTCTGATTTATTCAATTCAATTAAGATTTGTCGGCCCAAAAGACATTGTGTATCACACGGCCAGAAACTCTTTTGCGAGTATTCGAACACAAACCGTATTCATACTCGCAAAACTGTAGTTTTTCCCCTAGTTGATATAAATAACTATTGATGCAGCGCGGGGAGCGATGTGTTTGTATGTGATTTGCTATACAAACTTTGCTTGATAAAATCCAAATTAATGTTGTGTTACGCTACACAGTAGCATACAGCCCGGATTAAAAAAAATTAATTTTAAAAGAAATACATTAATAAATTAGAAAAATCAAATTTATATTATCCCAGTGTCCTCTATCTTTATTAATTTTGATTCAGAAGTGGTGCTCTCTCACCAGCCAGATGGCATGCAAGGCGAGAAAATTTCCGATCGAGTGGCGGTGACATAAAAAAATATTGAATAGCTCGTTACTTTCTTATATATTTCAGTAAGGGTAGAGATTCTGAGCAAGAATGTTGTCAATTTTCTCTCTTCAAATCACTGTCAATGACCATTTTAAAAGATATCATAGGCATGATAATGTCGTGCCTTCATAGATTCAATCTCTTATGTAAAATTAAAACATTTAAGTGTGGATAAAAGTGATTTTATTTAATAAAAAAAAAATTCTAAATGTGAACTTGTTTAAAATCAGACATAAATCTATGGATATTTATCTCAGGTAAGTCCGTGAGTCCGTTTAATTAATAACACTAAAGTTTCATTAGTGATTCCACTTTTTGCAATTCAAATTCATAGTTTCGAACGTAAATACGTTTAAATTAAATTTCAAAATTCCCGCGTTTTCTGACCGTTCAAACGGAGTTATGTTAGGCTTAAAGAGACGTGTGAAACAGAGTAGCCAACCTTGATGGTAAATTGCTGGATATTGGTTCGTAACGTAAATACATAACAAATACTTATAAACTTATTTACACAAATTTCCCCAAGTAACCGCAGACGCTACAAACAATATTCTAACCTCAATTCTTTCTGAACGAATAAAAATGAAATTTCTTATAAGTATAATTAAATTTAGATTATGGAAATGGAATATAAGTTATTTTTAGGTAGATTTGACGAGGAATACCTTGTACAAGGCCGGATTCTGCAGACATCGGAGTGGTCAGGACTGTTCAGGTGTCGAATGAGGGCCCTGGTACATCATAGGTACTTCAGATCAACGGAGTCTGGCTCAATCAGGACAGGAACATAACAGGAGACTCAGGAAAATCGTCGTTGAAGAAAAATTACCCAAAAGGTTGCGGGTAATTTGGATAATATTTGTGTGAAAAACTTTGTTTAACAATTAACAATTATTTTTAGGTTGTCATTTGGGATAAAATTGGATTTTTACGAAATATCCGTTAAATTTTACGAGAACAAATTGACACAGGTCTGCCTCGAACAAAGCTCGGTTAGTGAATGGTTCGAATTGAAAATGTTTTAACTGACTTGAAAGCGATTGCCTTCGACAAACTGTCTGTGAAAATCCGTTAACGTAACCGAAATGAGGGGAACATCCATTGTTTTATATATGAGAATGCTCATGTGATCGCAAGAACTGTCGACTGTTTAAACGAAATGAAATTAAATAAAATTACAAAATCTGGAATCACCTTACACTTGTAATATGATAAAGGTATGTGTCAGTAGATCACGAGAAAAATACATTTGAAATTTTTAAACACTTATTACTATATAAAATTAACAATCTTAAAATTCATTATTGCACCTAAGAGGTAGGCAACCATTTATACACATAGAATTGTTACAGAACCCAATTTCCAGCGATTTCCCCATGTCTTTCTGTTGACATATCAAAGCAATTGGACTGCCAATGCCTATACAAACGTTATTTGACTAAATTTAACTGACATAAATACACAGTAATGAAAATAAAACTGTTCACTTGAATTAAGCGTGGATCCAATTTTGATCTGTCAAAATCTATTGTAATAGTACACTATTCAAATTCTAATATTCATTTTCGATGTGTAGGTATATCACTGCCGATCATCTTGCTTCCTGAAGGGAAAATTCTGAAGAAAAATGCCTTGAAGGACTTGCCAAATGCAGAGATTTCCTACATCACCTGGACATCGTCTAGCTGCTACATATTATATCATTTTCTTATTATATCTAATTAGTTTTAAAATATAACTAAGTAAAATAGTAACATTCCCTTTTTAAATAATAGTAGAATATCAAGTACTCTCTCCATAACAGTTGATAAAATTTTCAAATGTGCCATATTGAAGGTTCCCTCGTTTACGGACAGTATAAACGTGTTCTTAAACTTCACATTCGAACTGTTTAATAGCTTTCCGTTCGGGGATTTTTTCGTCCAGCCTCAATACCGCACTCAACAGCACATGGAATTCGCTAAATAGCCCCTGTAATACCGGCGATACAGCGCAACGGAATCGGTAAGGCATCCGACGGGGGAAGAGACTTTACTCGGAGTTCACCAGAAAGGAACATGAGAAACAAATGCCCCGACACGGGCAGCGGTACGGGAGAGGGACTTTTTTGCGACAGTTCTGCATACAATGCGAACCCGCGAGAGATGTCCATAATTGCCCTCTGCCTGCCGGAGTTCGGTTTTTGCCCGGTCGGACGCGCATGCGTCCCATGCGCGTGCAATGCTAACAACGCGATCCGGATAAGTCAAATTTGGATTCTACGAAGGGGTCCGGTGTAGCGGAATTCCACGGTAATTAGGCTTCCGAAAATCGCTCTCGAAGAGGTGGCAGACATTTCTTGGTCGCTACGGTGGCGTACCGGACGATGTAATGACGGCCCTTTTGGAGATTTCTTTTTTTGTTGCTGCTGAGAAACTACAGAAATCTAGACGTGGCAACTTTGTATCTGCGAATTCCGTGGGTCTGTATAACATCCATCTTAGGAGCTATTAAATTGCAGCAGAATTATGAAAATCTTTGAGGAAGATATGAAAATACATATTTTTACACACTTAGATTCACGCAGAAAATTTATCACTGGTTAGTGGCAACCGCAAATTCCTACTAAATACTCAAATGTTTAAATTCCGAGTTTCCCCAATCTTATTCATTATTACATCGGAGAAATTACTATAAAAAGTAAACAATAACTTAAAAGCAATTATAGTATGAGAAGACATAATAAAACTTACAGTTTCATCTATAAACTCAGAAACCAACTTCTTCACATACCAAAAGCTGTTAAAATAATCACCAAATTGTATACAAGATGTTCATAAAAATGATCGTTCCATTGGAAACCTTCAACATTAGACAATATTGTAAAGCTACAAGGTGTCATGATAAACATTAATGAAAGAGATGACACCAGGATGTTTAAAGATTGGATGTCACTACTTTAATTAAAGCTTTATATTTAAAAACACATGCAAAAAAAAAATACATAACAACAAAAAGGCCTCTTGAATAGACGGCTTCATTTAGAAATATAAGTAATTGATGTTAAAGTATATATATAATTAAGTATGTATAATTACTACTCAACACAAATGTCAAAATATAATAAAATTAATGTATGAACAACATTCACCTTCACAAGTGGAGCGTGAGCGACGCTGTGGACAAAGCAGACACTATAAAAGCCCACACACTAATTTCTTTCTAGATATTCATTGAAACTGTAAAAACTGTTATTTATTAAAAATGTATAGCCATTTTCAATATGTTACGCTTGCCGACTTGGCTTTTGATTACTTTGGTAACAGCATTATAGGCGGTCAAGGATTTATAGTATACACCTTGCTCATACAGCTTTAATCTGTGCTTAGACCCACAATATCATCGCTATGCTCGTGGTCATCCCAATTTGAATGTCCTTAGTGTGAACGTAGAGTTCTTGTTGTTCAGATAAAAGGAAATCAATTTTACAATTATCAGCAAGGGAGTGGTAATATGTTAAGTAACTAACAATGGTTTCGCACGACGAGGCACTAGGTACATGAAGCATACATCTTATAATCCTTTTCTGAATATGAAGACTCTCCGAGAGACAGCGAAGATCCCCAAAAATTATATATACTGTATGCCAATCTCGACTGGATATGGCCAAAGTAGAAAGTCTTTAGTGCGTCGATATACTAACAAATTACGAATTTTATAGATCGCATAACAATACTGATACAATTCTTTGGATAAATTAGTAATTTGTAAATCCCAACTCAACCCAGTATCCAAAATTACACCAAAAAATCTTACTTGATTAGTTTGTTGGATTTCGTCTGTTTCCAGGTATAATTCATCACCGCCGGCACCGAAAGGCACGACACTAGACTTACCGATATTCAGCTGTAAACTGTTTAAGTCGCTCCAGTCATTCATAAATTTTAGAATCCCTCCCACAATTTTTGAAATTTCCTCCATCGAATCACCGCGAACTACAAAAGCAGTATCATCCGCGTATTGGTAGAGACCATCATAGTTGATATAATTTTTTAAATCGTTGGCATAAATCAAAAAAAGTAGAGGACCCAAAATCGAACCCTGAGGTACTCCCTGTGTCAGTGACGAAATTGGCGAGAAAGCGTTAGTCAAGGTGCTGCCTCGAATAGCGGGCACACACACACAATGACTCCTGCCAAAGAGGTATGATT
This sequence comes from Protaetia brevitarsis, assembly GCA_004143645.1. Taxonomy (NCBI): domain Eukaryota; kingdom Metazoa; phylum Arthropoda; class Insecta; order Coleoptera; family Scarabaeidae; genus Protaetia; species Protaetia brevitarsis. The sequence goes on along the minus strand of RXPK01002642.1, from coordinate 34,408 downwards.
TTTATCAGCACCATGCAAATACCTGATAATCAACGGTGTCGAAAGCCTTACTAAAATCGAAGTAAATGCCACATACCTTCTGCCGCGAGTCGACTGAAGACAGAATCTCCTGCAAACACCTAAAACACGTTTTCTCATATGCCCCCCCCCCCCCCCCTCAAAGTTGTTATTGAAATTGGCAAAGAAAATTCTATAAAACGCATCGTACTTAGTATTAGTATCAGACGACCGGTAAACGTCCAGCCATGATTCATTTTGCATATCCGTCAAAAAGCGTAACATATCATGATCATTGCATATGCGTTTTTCGGTAAACATAATTTGCTGAGGAGGAGATAATTTCAATTCAAACACGATTGCATTATGATCGGAAAAGTAACAGTCGACTACCGATATATCGGCTACACTGGACATGCAATTTGTAAAAACATTATCTATGCAATTATTGAATCTCGTATTCTGTGTCACCATATATTCCAAACCATATAACTGACAGGTATCTACGATTATATTACTTACGTGACTGTCATCAGAGAAAGGTACATTAAAATCCCCACAAAGAAACAGACTGTCATAGTTACTATATACTGCGTCCAAAATATCGAATATTGCATCGGCAAAAATATTTATGTTTCCACTCGGGGACCTGTAAAAACTGAATATTAAAACTTTCTTATCTCCAATAGATAAACCCGCGCAACAAAATTCAGCGTCCTTCTCAACACATTGTACATTTAAGTTTATTCTAGCAGCTTATATAGTACATATATAACTTGTTTGATGTTATGCAGAGATAAGTCTTTTTCAAGAAACATATGGTTATGGGATTTTAAAATTATATTACTTATTAGTGCTACTTTGATGTTAGTCGCTTACTTTAGCAATAGACAATAATCAATCAGCCTCCTGATTTTTTAGTGCAGTTTGTAGTGAGGGGTCTAGGAGAAGTTTACAGCATTACCAGTACCACAGTTTGGAGTATTTTTGTTATACTTTTAGTATGCTCGGAAATAGAATAGCAAACTTATTCCAGCAAAAAAAACTGCCCTTGTAAATTTTGTGCATTTTTCCATCGTTTGAATACGTGTAGATATTATTAATTAATTATTTTAAAGCGATGCAAGCTCATCGAGTGGAAAGGTAAGTCTTCATAGGCATAAAAAGAATTATAATTGATCATTTATCATCGGGGACAAAAACCGATAATAGGAATACTTTTCCTCGGGCATTCCCGCATCTCCCACCGTTAATTTCGCCTTTTGTTTTTAATTTAATCTTTCGTTTTACTGCCCGATCCCGAACCGCTGACATATTTCAGTCCGACAACATCGTGCGGAACACGTATACCGACAACACATACTCATAATACAGCGTCCCAACATTTATGCGCGTAAACACACACAATCGGGCACGCATTCGACGCTTAGGTTATATCTTCGCGAGTTATTTCCACTTAAAGATAATTTGCACGCTATCTCCGCCCGGGACGAACAATAAAATGCAAAATAAATTCGCCGAGATAAATCGCATTAGCGCAGGTACCCATTCCATCTGAACACGCTAAAAGCTATTGCATTAGCGAATTGGTTATAAATTAAACTAAACCATTTATCTCAATTATTCCTGTTATCCGGGCCATTTGTCCTCGCTTATACCCGGAGCATACCGGGATCTTAGACGAGACACGGGACGAGCTGGTATAAGTTTTTTAAGATGGTACCGTCTTGTTGCGCGATTCCGCGAAATAATGCCAGTTAACATTGTGGCGAAATCTTAATATTCTCGGAAAATAACATTTTTAATATCTCTATAGACGCGCGGTCGCTTAAGTACACTCTGCGATAAATTGTGGAGCACTATGGTGGGTTCTGAGATGACCGTTTTCCAGATTTTTTGGGCGATATGTTTGTTATCAAGGTAAATGTGTGAAACGCCTTAAAGTCGTTTTACTAATAACGCCTGCTTTTTTTATTTTATTTTCTCATTGAATGATTTCAGCGAATCATTTAAAACTTGTAAAAGTAAATGCCTTGGAACTAATTGGGAATTATTCTTTAAACTTCGTTCTTTTGAATTTACTTCACCATACACTGTAAAAAAATCCCGTCATAATCCATTCCGCTACAGCACTCAGTGTCCTTTGTCATAACTAACCTCTATGAACGTCACATGAGTAGAGAGTTGCTTCTCCACTGTTACTAATCTATGGTTAGTTTGGCCGATCAATAATAATAGATGACTAGTGGTCTGAGTTAGCGAAGTCTACTTAAATGATTTTGACATTTAAATAAATGAATTTGTTAAATTACCAGGCAAGTTTGAATCAATATTTTGATTGAAATAAATCTTGTTCTATATTGTGTATGAATCCAATGTACTGCCGTGGTTAGACAACTCATTTCCACTGTGTGTATTGTAAGTTATATATTTTTGGTTGTTTTGATTTCTTTGTTCAGCTGATTTTCATTTTACCGAGAATTTTCACAATTTTATTTTTATTTTGATTAATTTTAGTTTAATAGTGTATTGTATCATTTTAATTTATATAGTGTTTAAGATTTTTAATTAAATCCAGTCATTAATTGTCTATTGCTCGCCTGTGCTGATTTAATGCGTATTCTATTAAATATTGTCGTTGTAATGTTATACGTCTGCGTTGAGGGATTTTTGTAAGAAAAACAATTGAAGGATTTTGTTAAGGACTTCCTTGTTCGACTCTTGACGTGAATAGACGTATTTTTAAATCTTTGTTGCCATTTTGTAATCCATTTTGATATCGTTAAATTTAATTGTTTTTTATTTAGTCAATCAAGGAATTCTGATCGTAATAATTGCTAATGTATTGACGTGTACACGTAGTAGATATAAGATCAATTATTATTTTTTGTTTAGGAAGATATATTTTAGATCTTTTTCTCTCATTATATTTTAAAGGGTTAATTTTCCGTTATTCAATTTTGCTGTTTCATTTTTATTTTTCAATCATCTTGTTTAGGTGAGTAGAAGCTTTGTTGTTTCTTTTAGTTTTCCATTTTTTGTAAATTTCTTGCATTTATCCACGCTTTGATTTTAATTTGTGAAACCACGTGGATAGAAATTCAAAGGTCGTATATTTTGGATAATCTTCCTGAACAAACAAAACTTTGCATAGGAAATAGCACTGTCCTATTTTAATTTAGAGTCAAGTGCAGTTTTTATTTTAGGCCAGAACCTTTAGTTCAAGGTTTTTTCCTGCACAAGTTGTAATTTAACGCATCTTGTTAAATAAATTGATTGTTAATTACCGTCAGTGGGTTGAAAATTCTGTTCTTTTATTTTATTTTAAACCTTTTCAATTTTTCGGGCAATTAAGAAAGTCTGATTTCATTCACTCACAATTTACTTTTCGTGGTTAGATTCAAGTTTTAATTCGCGAGGGTAACTCTAAGTTTAATAATTCGTTTTTGTTCTTTAAAATCTTATCCGTTGAGCTAGCTAATTTTTTCTTTTTTATTGTAAAAATTTCAGTTCGCATTTTCTTTTAATTCAATCAGTACACAGCAGTACGTATCTGTAATAAAAGAGTCTATTGATTCATTAGCAAGCACTTAAAGAGCTGAGTTGGCAATTGGTTTGGTGTATCCACCAGTGATTGGTTACGATACTTAGTTTAGACATCAGAGAAGTCGCTACGCTCAGAGAAATGAAATGGTTATTTCAACATTTTTTCGTAGTGTCACGAATTTGAGCATTGATTTAACCATATTGCATTTAAGTGAATCGTATGCTCCTATTTGAAACAAACATATTTATATTGTTGCACACTTTAGAGTTAATTTAACAAGATTATAGTGTTCAGGCGTAACCAATATTTTATCTTGTTGGTTGGGATTAAACCAACAAGATAAAATATTGGTCAAATTGTCGATTTGACATTTGAAAAAGGTGTTCTTCATAGACTACTTCAGACGACGAGCTCGCATTCAGATATGTACTGCTCTCTCTCTATTCTTTTTTGTCTAATGGAAATATAGTATAAGGTTATTTTTTTTTCAAAAAACTCAAATTTGTGTAGAGGCCGTGTTAGAAGACTGCGTATTATAGAAACCTGTACGACAACATGTTAAAAACGAGATAGTAGTAGAGATGGCGCCTCGTATTGTAAAATAAAAGGTTTCATTTTTTACCAATAGAATCATAACAATATATTACTGTAAAGCCGTTTTACACCTAGCTATTTATTGTGTAATTATTATCGCCAATTAAAAATTTTACGTGTATAACACGTATTTAATACGTGTTTTTTTTCGAAGTTTTAAAGTGTTTTTTTCGAAATTGTTTCCAAAAATAATTACATTGTGACATATTCTGCGATAATGTTTTGCATAGTATGTGGTCGTTCTAAAACCGAACTGCAGAAGCTATTTTGCTTTCCACGACAGCTTGATAGGTAAGTTTACATTTACACCAATACATGATGATCTTCTTGACCATTGGTCGAGTGGCTTGAAAGAAATCAACAAGACAACACATTTATTGGAGCTGACTATAACTTCAATGAATACGTCCACGTTGATTACAATCTTGTGAAAGTAGAATTTAAGTAATGATGCCACTATTGCTTTTTTAGGTAACAACAATATTAATAATGAGACAGAAGATGAGGAAATAGAATGCGACGAAATACGGTCGTCCCTCGACATTCGCGGTTTTTATACAATAAATGCACATTATATGAATGCGACTGGTATTCCCTGAACAAGGCTTTTCTTACGGTAGTGAAAAAAAAAAAAAATAGGATTTCAAATGCAACATTTGTGGTGGTACAGAATACAGTTTTTATATCAAATCAACCGACATGATAAACACTCTTATGCTATTAAGCTGACTGACAAACAAATTTATAGTTAAATTTTTCGCGATTTCACATTCCCAACAACAAGTAACTGTGTTGGGATAATGTTGTTGTATTATTCAATTAGCAGGTACAAATTGTTAATCGAAAATTAAGCACATGTTCAATGAATCACGCGTAGTCTGTTTCTTATAACATTTATTATTATTCAGTTAACTAACGCAATTTAACATTTTTTTACGTATTGCATTAACACTAAAATATCATTGTTCATATTGAAAAAGAAAAAAAGTGTGCAATACACCATTTTATTAGTTAATACAACACTTTTTTTCTCTCGGTAGGTGAAATAAAACAATCAAATTATCATATTTATGTTTATTTAGCTCTAAAAAATAAAATAATTATACAGATAAATAAAGGTAATGACAATTAAATAAAATGCAAATAAATAGAATATTGAAATTCTAGTCTGGGTAAATTTTGTATATAGTCATGTTTAATATAACAATATATACATTGTTGGTATATAATATAATACCAACTGTTTCTACCGTATCGAAACTATAAATCAACTACCTAGGTTTTTCCCTGCGCATTAGCCATAAAATGCCACCGGTTATAGCAGATCTCTTCCGACTCACGGCCAGCCCCGCAAACTTTTAACACAATAGGAAGTAATACCCCGCCCCGTTTGCTGTTGCGCTGGACTATAAACCGCAAATTCAGTGGGCCGGTGATTTATGGTCACGTAAAGGCTTTGATATAAATTGAAACGGCCGTTACTGAAGCGGAGGTTTTTTTTTGGCAGGAATATGTGCGCTAGTGAAAAGCAACACGCCCCGGACAACATGGATGTAGTAACTGCCAAAAGGTACAGACGCAAACTTGCACCTGCGATATGAAAAATTGCCAGATAGAGAGGAAAAATAGGAATACCCAATTGAAAATCCGGTTATAATGTCTCTAAGACAATTGTTCTCGTTAGTTTCACCCAATTAACCACTGAAACTGCAGTTATAAACTGCATAGGGTGAAAGAAATGTTTATTTATCAATATTCAGTGGTTGTCGACCTTACCAAAGCTGCATAGAAAAAAATATGTTGTAAATGTTCAAACAATTATAAAGTTTCGCACAACAAGTTAGAGGAAAGTGTCCTCATTTGAGGGAGGAAAGTTGTACTTTTCTTCCCTAGGAAGGAAAGTTGCACTTTTTCTCCTTAGGAAGGAAAGTTGTATTTTTCCTCCCTAGGGCGGAAAGTAAGTGACATTGACATGATGTACACTGTACTTCTTATAATATGTGATATTATTGATAGATGACATTATTATATTCGACCCAGTCTGAGCCCATTTGTGAGATAATTGTTAAATTATTAGGTGTTAAATTTCAATTAAACTATTATTAAACACTTTTAAAACGACGGTAACTTGACAGTTCTCAAAAAATATTTGACAGATAAAGCCTACTATCTATCATGTCACTTACAGGTATGTCTTTATTATTTTTAGACATTTAGTTAAAATTGGACTGGCTGGAAGAAATAGTAGTCAAACCACGTGAGGAAAGTGCTATTGCAGGCCTTGGGCAATTACAAACCTTGCTTCGATTCGGTTTATAACATTTGCCCACGGCCTGCAATAGAGCACTGTTCCTCCTTGATTTGAAAATATAAATAATCATACCTCAGCACTTCAGGTCTTGAAGGCCCTTGGCTTAGGGCGCCGGAACACACCGAGCCACTGAGAAGCGTTGTCCGAATGGTGACCCATCAACAACCAGTACCGCATATTGCTGCTTGACTCGCAAGATTGGCAATGATGGCCGATTTGAAATATACCTTTACTAAAAAGAAAAAGAATGTTCTTTGCTATTCTTACAAAACCGACTCAATGGTACTTAATCGTGTTTCGCAAATAAATGATCTGGCGTGGCTTTCTATAGTGGTTGGGATTGAATTTTCACATAGATGTTATAAAAATATTTTACGAACGTTATTGGTGTAATAACGTTGTTTCAAAGCTTAATGCGTCCTATTTTAGAATATTGTTCTATTATATGGAATCCTAATACAATTTTTCGTCTCAGTCGTCCATTCAACTTAGAGAGTTTGAATGGTGTTTTCTGAAATTTGGATGTTCTCAATATGAATGTTATGAACTTTAATAAGCTCATTAAAAGTCAATTGTTTGAATATTTAGTTTCTATTTTTTAGTTTTGGATCACAGAGTATTTGTTATTGTTTTTTTCGATACTTCATTTGTTAATATGCTATTTATGTATATATTATTATATTATCCCCAGTAATACAAATCTTTGCCCAGATAAATCAATATTTTATTCAGAATTCTTTATCATTCCTGACATTTCTTGACTCACAATTGATATAATTCTTCTCAAAACAAAACCATCAACAAATTATCTCCATGGGGTGAATTCACTTGCTAGATACGAATGATACAAATTGTCAATATTACTTTTGACATGTAAACAGGCCAAAAAGGTCACTTATAATTTCAGTTTCCAAAACGTTCGTGGTATGGAAACGTCATAGCATTTATCCTCCAAAATAAAAATTTAATAAATTTTGTCAATAAAATTTTGAAATTTTAATTTTTCTTCCCCAATTCGTAAATGAACACATGTTAACATAATTAACTTTAAATTATAATCTAACTTTTTTCAAAAAAAAATCATTACCACCTATTTCTTTTCTTTTTCCAATTTATAACATTCCATTCTGCTTTTTGTATTGATGTTTGAAACAGTAGTTTTCTAACTCTGACCGTTATTTCTCTAAGTTTCAATAAGTCATTATGAATTTGTTCATTGTGATCATCCTCACTCCGTTTAAAGTTTTTTGCATTACCTTCTCTACTCCTACCTCATTTAATCCATTTTCACTGTCCAAATCGGTATCATTTTGTTTTAAATCTGATAAGTCAATTTCCAATGTCAATTCTCCTCCACAATAATGATCGCCTTTTTTACTATTAACATTTGCCATTTCTTCATTTTCCTTAAGAGCTTCCTTATTTTTGGTTGTAAATCTATGCTTTCTTTCGAATTGTTCTTCCTCTAATGTTTCGTTCTCTTCCTTTGCAATTGCATCTTTGCTTTTTAATCTATCGAATATGATTCCCTTAGGTTTAAAACTTGATTTAATTAACCTCTTCTCTCATTTGTCTCACCTCCGCTATTAATTGAGATATATCTTCTCCCTCTTCCCGGTTATCCTGCATATACAATTTTTTTAACAACACGTTCGTCTGATCCATTTGCATTTAGCTAGTAAGTTTGCCCAACACGCTGCATGTGCAAAAAATAATATACAGTGTGGTCACTAAGTGTGCAAAAAATTGGAATTTTCTTTTTTAGTTGCGCTATTGTGAAATAAATACTAGCAAACGTTGGTGCATACTTGATATCTAAACTGGACACACTTAGACTGTCTTAAAGTCAATTAGCATACAGGGTAGGCCAAGAAGTATGAAAATCGTTTAGGAGCAAAGTGCCCTCATTTCAAAGAGTATAGCAAAATTTTATTAAAATTAGTTGTTTAGAATTAAAAAATGAACCCAAGTATAAAATCATGGCCTGCTACTTTAAAAATGAAAATTTTGTAAATTTTGTATTAACCCCCGTATATATTTTTTTTTTTATTTAACATTATTATTTATTTAAATTAAGTACAAGATGATCTCTTTTCAACAATTTCTTTCATATTCCACCAAATTTTTAAATCTATTAGCGAATACTTTTTCATAAGCGATCACCAAACTTCAATTAGTTGCAATGATATGTAACTCAACGTTAAGGTTTTGATAATTGTTGGAAGTTTTAGATTGGTGGTATTATGGAATAATTAGTAACAAAACCAGAAAATCGTTCTTTCCAATCCTTTCAATTAAAAGAAGTTCTTTAATTCTTCTCTTTTAATTAAAAGATTTGGAAAGAACGATTTTCTGGTTTTGTTACTAATTATTCAATAATACCACCGATCTAAAACTTCCAATAACTAGATTCATATTATTAGTGTAAAATATTTACCTTATCAAAATTAATATTATCAAAATCTTGAATGAACACTCAAAAACTCTCTTTCAAAGTACAACACTTTTATTTCATATTCACGATAAGGTACTAGGAACAAGGCTGATATAAGTACAAAATACTGTAAAATTAATCTAGATAAGCCATGAATAATGAATGAAACGTATAAAATTAAATGAAACCGAAATTTATAATACAAAATTATATGTTGTACACCTATTAATTTAAAATTATCTAAGCGTCTCTGTATATCCTCCTTCACGTTCGATGCATCTAATTGTCCGTACATAAAATTCATGAACTGCAGATCGCAACATATTGGCAGGAATATTTCTACATTGCATTTTATTGAATCTTCTAACTCTTCAACATTGTTGAAAGGACGATGCTTATACACTCTTTGTTTTAAGTGTCCCCATAAGAAGAAATCTAGCGGTGCAAGGTCTGGGGAACGAGGAGGCCATCGTGGATCTGTGTTTCGCCCTATCTGGTCACTTATAATTTCAGTTTCCAATATTTTCGTGGCATGGAAACGTCATAGCAATATATTTACTTGGGGGTTGGGGAGTAGCTACCAGGCATGTCCCCGAGGTCGTGGATAGGGGAAAAGCCATTTTGTCAGGGTTCGCTCAAGACGAGATGGTTAGTGGCGGCTATAAGTTCGTCCTCTCTGCTTAAAACCGGAGCAGGGTGAACTCCCTCCTCGCCCAAGCTGTCGTGTCGTGGCTAAGGCTTGCACAGCGTTCTACAACGATGCCAGTTGTTGCTTTCGGCTATCGAAAGTCCAACTGTTAAACCAGGTCCCGAAATGGATGGGGGGTCTTGGCTTAACTGCACGGACCGAGAGGAGACAACCTAAATCCTAAGGTGGCGGACTAGGCTGATGGGATGCGTGACTGGATAGAAGACCAGTCTACTAGTCCAACCATGGGGCACTTGTCGCAACCCTTTGTATTTAGCCTTACCTATGCATGCGGGCTCTGTGAGTGAACATTTTCTCCCTAGCTACTCGTGATCAACATGGAGAAGGAAATATATTTAAACCCACAACAGGAACTGGGAGCAGACCTCCATAAGAACCTTCCACTTACAAAGTCAGAATACCTGACAAGGAAGAAACAAAGAGAGGAGCAAAACGGCTGGAGTAGATTGGGGAACAGGATAAAACACTCATCCATCTCCTCTTAAATTGCGTAGCACTGTGCAAGAAAAGGGGACACTGCCAGCTGTAAAACAGCAAGAATAGGGGAGACAATAGATCTTTTATGTCGCAGTGTAATATCACCCTATCATCTCTAGTTTCCAGCTAGCCTATATACAGTGAGGTCGTAAATTGTCCCCCCCCCCTCCCTTGATAACTTTTTGGAATGGTTGAGATAAGAGCAATGCAAACCAAAAACAAAGTGAAACTAGAGATAATTCGTGAATTTTTGCCTTATACGATACGCACATGGCTTTGATTAAAATAGAGGCGTACTATCTTTAAAATTTTAAATGGGAAGTAATTTTATTTAGAAGCTCATTTGGAAGATATTTCTATTACTTTTATAGCAATGCAAACAGTTTTACGATTTTCAAAATTTTCACCAACTTATCCAAGAGTAATTATTGGAGTACATACATTACTTTTTCGATAGCCCTCGTATTCATATTGTGGTTTATGTGACTTAGGAAGCGATTGCTGTAACATATGACATATTTTACAATATGACGTTTTTGCAATAGTGTCTTATCTGTCAGTGTAGGTGTCATGTGTGTGGGTGTCTATGATACAGATTACTGTAATTACAGGTTTCTGTACACTATATCCAAAAAGCGAATACGAGGGTTATCGAAAAAAGTAACGTGGGTACCTCAATAATTAACCTTGGATAAGTGGTAAAAATTTTGAAAATAGTAAAACTGTTTGCACTGCCATAAAAGTAATAGAAATATCTTCCAAATGAGCTTGTATATGAAATTATTTCCCATTTAAAATTTTAAGGATAGCTACGCCCTCTATTTTACACCAGAACCTATGTGCGTATCCCTATAGGCAAAAAGTTACAAATTGTCTCTTATTTCACTTCGTTTTTGTTTCATTGCTCCTTTCAAAAGTTATGAAGGGGGGGGGCATTTACAACTTCACTGTATATATTTATGTGACTCTTGTAGGTTTAGCTTGTTGGTCTAAATAAATAAACAGGTTTCTTCACAAAAAAATTAGAAGATATTTCCTTTTTCGTAAAATATTATCAAAGAAGTTCACACTCTTACCATAGCTTGCTTTAAATATAGTCATTCTGAAGCCAAAAGTCGAGTGAACTTATCGTTTCTGGCCGTAAACAACTTCTAATGTCACTGACAATGAGTATGTTGCTGAATTAGAAGTAGTGTGAGTTGGCCTACCAATAACTGATCCTGGTATAGTTTACAGGAATTTTAGCTTATTCAAAGTGATGTTATTGTAAACTGTCTGGAGTATATGTGAGGTTAGTTGATATTTATACACTAGCCTGAGTTGAAATTAATATTGCAACGTCAGATTTTCCAAATCTCTCGTTTAAATTTCTTGCCTTACATCACCCTGACGGACTTGATATTAAAGACCTTATTGATTTTGACGTATGGCTTCGCTAAATACATTTCTCCCCGAGCATCGCCACTTCTTCTATCTTCGTCTCGTTCTGCGAGGCATCCGTCACACGTCGACAACTCCTGCCTGCCATCGCTCCTCCGCCAACGGTCAACAGCCGTCTGTGGCGGCTCGGATCGTTCGTCCGGCAAAAAACCTTAATTAATTATGGTAAGGAGAAACAAATGAATGCGCCCGGCGTATTAATCAAAACAAGCACGCACTCACCGCCAACCCAGGCAGCAGCGACGCTCCGGAGACAAAGGGAAAGGTGACATGCCTTCCACCCAAAAAGTGCCCGCCGATTTCGGCCCGCTAAGCGCGCCACCGCGTGAGAGAAGGAGAGAAGGCATCGATACGGACAGAGACGGAGGAGAGGAAAGAATGGCCGGCGGATTTTTCACGGAACCCGGCAAAAAACCCCTGGAAGGGAGAAATGCGGCTCTCGGTCGTGTACACGTGTTTTCGGACAGTCGGTGGCTGTTATACAGGGGATTTACGTTGCGAAAAATTCGTGGGAAATTGCCGAAGATGTATACAAGGTGCCCAAAATATGGGCTTCGTGTGTGGAGACTTCGCAAACTGGAAGAAATAGGTGGTTAAATTAGTCAAAAATCAACAAAATGACGTTGAGGAATTCAAGATAATTTTAGTAGGTTTTGAAAAATTCAGAAAAAAGTGAATATCTGTATTTATTTCTATTCCTGTAGTATGGGTATTTGGACCAAAAGAACTAATTATGTGAAGCGCTGAAATATGTGAAAAGTATCTTTAATATCTAACAATATAATCGTTCTATATACTTTTTCTATTCAGCTTTGTGAAGGAATTCATCATAAAGCTCAGCAACAGGAGCGAGTGGGATCATAACACCATCTTGAACTTGAATAGAAATGCCATCAAATGGTATACTGATGGCTCCAAAACGGCAGAGGGAACTGGAATAGGAATATATGGGCTTAGAACCACATATTTCGAAAGCTTGGGAAAATATCCAAGTATATTTCAGGCGGAAATACACGCTATTGAAAAATATGTTCAGTTCAATATGGATAGGAATTACCGGAAGCAGGAGATTATCATCATGTCTGATAGTCAAGCAGCCATCAAGGCGCTGAGCTCATATGAAATCAGTTCCAAGATGTTCTGGGAATGCCTAGGGCAATTAAATGAGCTAGGCAATAGAAATAAAGTAACACTCCTATGGGTTCCGGGTCACACAGGAGTGGAAGGAAACGAAATAACGGATAACCTCGCAAAAAAAGAGGCTGGAATGCCCTTTGTAGGGCCTGAACCCTTTTGCGGGTTAAGTAGCAGTACAATACTGAAGAAACTAAAAATAGAAATGGAGCAGAGAAAATCCAGTTACTGGGAAAATCTCCAGGGAATGAGGCAAAGTAAAATTCTTCTGAGAACTTATAACCAGAAGAGGTTTACAGAATGCATCAACCTGAGTAAGACCAATGTTCGCATATTAATAGGAATACTTTCAGCCCATTGTAGACTGAAAGGACACCTGAGTAAGCTTGGATTGGAAAAGGAATCTGAAATGTAGATTTTGTGGGGAACAGGATGAAACACCCATCCACCTCCTCTCAAACTGCGTAGCACTGTGCAACTCGAGGGCGTTGCACCTGGGAGCATGTGAAATCGAAGAGGGAGACTTACCTAGACTGGGGTTCTCTGACATCCTACACTTTCTGAAGGGAATTGGAAGGATTGGAAGGCCGGCTGTAAAGGGGACACAATAGATCTTTTAGGTCGCAGTGTAACATCACCCTTCTATCTGCATACATTTACTTTTTCTAACCTGGCGGGTTTAACAGAATCATCTACAGTTGATTTATCCCTACTAAATCCATATTCAGGGGGATTCTGGATTCTGGATTGTTGGTTAGGATGGGTGGCTATCCACGCGCATTTAGGCCACTCTAACCAGACTTATTGTGCTACCTTCCCTAGGCGGAGTCACTCATCCGCAGCCTACTCGAGCCAACCCAAGCAAAGAATGAACTCAAGCAGTGTAGCAGGTGGGGTGTCGCCAAAACTGACCATACTGGGCCTGAACTCCACTAGGATGGAATCTCTAAGTTGGGCAAGCGCCGGATAGTCACATAAGATGTGCTCCGTCGTCTCGTCCTTTAGGAAACATGCACGGCACAGTGGGCTGCTATTCAGTCCTATGCAGCGCATATGTTTGTTAAGCTTGCAGTGGCCAGTCAATAGTCCTACAACTTGACATAGTTTAGTGCAAGAAAGCTGCAGACAGTATCTTGTTGTCCTGGACGACAGCCTGGGGATGGCTTTGCGTGCCTGACAGCAGGTAGTTATAAACGCCCAACTCTGTTCGTGTAGAGTAGTGGTCCACTGGTTTATTAGGGTATTGAGTGTTGCCGAAGAAATGGAAGAACAGGCTCAGGTCCCACGTAAAGAGAACACGAACCTCGTATCGCCAACTTATCGACAGCCTCGTTTCCCAGATTACTTTTGTGACCTTTGACCCATCTGAGTAACAAGTCATTATCAATAGCGATCGCTTCGAAGACATTGTAACACTGAAGTACTAAGCCTGAAGCCTTTGGTATGACTTGAATCTCAATATAGAAGATACTAAAGAGCGCGATGTTGATTGGAATATGGAACAGTGAGGTATGATCTGTAATAGCTGCTATAAAACATTTAAATTTAGATGACCTTTTACACGATGCAATTAAGCAAGAGAGATTAATCGCAGAGAGACAGGGACGGATTAAGGAGAGCATTGAGAGGACAGACAGACACAAGTTGGAAACAAAGCAAGTGAGAAAAGAAGAAAATTCTAACCCTACTCTGAATGCAGACAAAAATAAACTGGAAGATAGTACAAGAAAATACCAACATATCAGATTACCTCCCCGGAATGAAGAAGGTAAACCACTTTGTTTTGTATGTAAACGCTATGGACATGTTTCAAAATATTGTCGGCGAAACATTCAAAATCAGCAAAATTTGGCGATTGAAAAAGAAAAAGTTCCGGAAACTAGAGAAACACTGATCACATCTGCTGAAGAAACACAGACGGAAAACAATTTGAAATATTTTAAGGAAGCTTTGCTGAACGGTGGACGAATTCGTGCTTATGTAGATCAGGGAAGTAAATGTGTATTCCTCAGGCAATCAGAGGCTGAAAGACTGAATTTGAAATATCAACCTGTAGAGGATAATTTTATTATCAGAGGTTATGGATCAGGTGAGGTGAGACCTATTGGTAAGCTTGAAGCATGCGTAGATGTAGATGAAGCAAAAGCCGTAACTCAGATGCTCGTTGTACCAGACCATGTTCAACAAATACCTCTCCTTATTGGCCAACCATTTACAGAACAGGAACATGTGACTATAGTTCGGCGTAGAAATAGTTTACGCTTGTTCAATGAATCAATACCTGTTGATGGAAAGGAGGATGGTGATGATTTAAGAGGGATGAACATACCAAACTTGCCTAAGGCTGGTGTTAGCCTATGGGCCAAACATTCTGTTGTTATCCCTCCAAATCATGTAGGTTTTGTGACATTAACCACTGACTCCGAAATAACAAATGATTTGTTTGTTGAGGCACAACTGATAGAGTTATACCAAGATGCATATTAAGAGCTGATGAAAACAATGAAGTGCAAATTCCAATAAATAATTTAACGCTAAACGAGATGCGGATAGATAATGAAGAAAAGATCACTAGAGCAGAAAACTGCGAAGAAATCTCAGACGAAGATGGAGCTAGTACAGAAACCTTAGCAGTGGAAATGCAAGAGAACCATGCATATCGAACAAGGCAGATTTTAACACTGTGACATAGGATCTAAACTTACTTCTTCACAACAGAAGGAACTGGAAACCTTGGTGACGAGGTATTCAACATGTTTTGCACTCGACGTGAACAATACTTATCACCAGACAATAAAGACGACACTCTTCCATCTGCGTTTCAACTTCACACCCGGAGCATATGATAGATATCCATTAGGTGACGATTTGAGCAATTGCGCTGAAGATAATGACATTTTCCAACGACGATTAGCTGCTATTGAACGCATTCGAGCAGACCAAACGAAATAGCAAGCTAGATTTAATAAAAGAAGAACGAAACTTAAAGACTACTTACCCGGAGAATTGGTATTTGTTAAAAGAGAGCCTTTGGTCACTGGTCAAAGCCGAAAACTACTCCCAAAGTATGCGGGTCCCTATATTGTAACAGATGTATACCCCAATGACCGATATCGGAGCTCCAATCTATCGGAAACCCAACGGAGCCAGAAATTCTACACTGGAATTGTGCCAGTAGACGCCCTAAAGAGGTACAACGTGGACCAGAACGAAGATTTCGAATCAATCAACGAATGGGAGACGACAGAACAGGACGGAGAGACAACAAACGACGAAGCCTCCAGAGAGATCCAAATGGATGAACATTCGAGACCCCAAAGAAGGAAACGCCGACCTGCGCGATTGCAATTGACAGCTTTTGAGGTCCAAAGCTTGCCAGGAAAGGCCGAATGTTAACGGCAAATAATAGATCACAGTTGTTATAGAGATTCATATGACATTGCTTGTTAAGATAAATATTTTTACTTGTCATTGTCCATATTAAAAATTAAAAAGTAGTTAACACGATCTTATAACTGCTGAGGGCTTTAAGGACAGCTTGGGTATCACTGTAAAGGAAAATACGTCGTCCTTTAATGCCCCTTATTAAAATTTCTTCGGCACCATGCAAGATCGCCAAAATTTCAGCTTGGAAAACCGTAGCGAACCTACCTAATGCCAACTCTAAGTTGAGCTTAAGGTCTGGAGAAAAAACTCCCGCATATCTCCCGTTTTTGTCTTTCATCCGTCTGTATAGATGGCAATCGAAGGCAATGATTCGACGCAGGGGCCGACATGAACCTGGTAGCGTCTGCCGAAAGTAAACACGGGAGGCGCACAGTCCTTCGCGTCGCCAAGAAGAGGCGCTTCTCCACGAACAGATCGAGGGGAGGGACACATAAGAAGGCTTGCAGTGCTGCCGTCGGCGTCGTGCGCATTGCTCCTGTAATGCTAGGGCATGCGATGTGGTGCATATGCATCAGGTCATTCCTAGCTACCACTTTAGGATTTTTTAATTTGCGATTTGGTAGCGCCGAAAGAGGGGTCGGCTCCAACGAATGGCCCTGACGAACCTCGCCTGGCCAGCTCGTCCGCCGCCTCATTTCTAACGCCCGAGTGGCTAGGGACCCAGGCCGCCAGGGTTAGTGTCCTTTGGGTACCCACCTTATTTAGGGCGTTTAGACAGTCCCAAATCAGCTTAGAGTCCACGCTTATGGAACTAATCGCTTTAACTGCGCACTGACTGTCCGAGAAAATAGCGACCCTTTTACCTGGCTCGGTACATCTTTCTATCTCTCGGACAGTCTGGCACAGTTAATACACGAAGCTCAAGTTGCTTGGAACGAGGTGCCATTTTGTCGACGCCTAGACGTGTACAGGAGTGTACTCAGTTACGGGGTTGCCAAACACATTATTAATTTTTTGGTATTACACGTTAATAATTTCTTTTGCAATTGTTTGTAAACTATATTAAAAATAATTTAATATGTAGTTATTTATTTTTGTTAGTTTTTAAAATTAAATCTAACATTACAATTACAGGTAGATTATACAATCAATCAATTTCTGTTATCTATTATTAATCCCAAAGACGTTTACCTATCAAAAAGAAAATATTTAAAAGTGTATATATTGTTTTTTCTTGCCTGTTTAACGAAACTGGTTCACACAAACAACTTTTGTTTTAAAACTTTTTCTCTATCTCTTACTTAAATTTTTTATTTGCAAAAGAAAATATTTCATCCACTCAGAGTGTTTTGCTTTAAAAAAAAAATACGTAGCACATACATACATGTTCCCAAAGTTACATATTTTGTTGAATTTCCTAGTGCCGGATCTTCCTTTGACAGTCTATTATGTTATATACATTTAAGACTTCATTGAAATCCTTGCGCTCATCAGCAAATTCCAATACAAATTATTTAGGATAATTTGGAACATTTATCTCATTTTTATGTTCTACTACATTTGAACCACTAAAAACTCATATAAAATTCTCGTAAAATTCCTTCGAATAACACCTTCAAAAAAAAAAGTCATTAATTGTCGATATCCAACATCGTGCACAGGCCTCGCAGCATCACATAATGGTACACCGAATACACATGTCGCCTCAAATTGAAAAAAACGGAAACAGAAAAAAAGAAACAAAAGAAGATAAACAAAAAAAAGAAGCAAACGAAACACTGACATATACCCGTATACGTATGTATACGCACTTCTATGTAATACACAGCCGAAAGATGTCGTTGGACGACTCGGCCGCAAGTAGGCGTGAGTCAGTGTGGACCTTCAGATCGTACACAGCCCGGTCATTATCAACTAATGGCTTACGGGTGACAATTGCAAATCATCTTTATTCATCTGTTGCTCTCCGCTCGGACGGAGGACCGGTGTTTTTTGCGCCGTTTCGGCCATATTTTCGTGCACGCATAACCGTTTTAATCGTCATCGCTTTTCTGTTGTTTCTGACGGCGATAACTCGACCCGACTACCCGCACAAACGGCCCATAACGACTGTAATAACATTTATTTCTCGCTTTTTATCTCCTTTATAAAGTAAATTTTAACGTCGCGAATAATTACGCGCGCTTTCGAATTTTTTTAAATAAATTTCAACATTATTCCGCGAAATAATCAACTTGTCATACAAACTAATCGAAAGATAACATCGCAGCTACGATTTATCGGTCGAGAGCTTTAATTTGACACGCAACACGAAGTATTTTGGATAAATTGAAATTTTAAAGAACAACGCAGGTCCTAAGCTTTTCCTAATGGTACTCCTCCGAAAGAAATTTTAATTTTATTATAGATGACTCAATGGTGGCTCGGGAAAATATTAGGTGCTGGGGCCAATATCGAGTCAAATATTTTCCCCCCATTTTATTAAATTTACAAAGTTTTGAATCAATTCAGCTCAGCTTGCACTTATTTATTGCTAACTAAAATGATACCGACACAAAATTACAGGAAAAATTAAAAGAGTATTTAAGTATTTCCCTAACAGCCAGAAATATTACATAGATATTTTTTAAAATATGTTTTATAAACATTTTTCGTGAGAGGTTTTTGAATATATTTTTCATATTTTTTTCTAAATATAGATAAAATATTCAATATTTTAAAATTAATGTAAGCGCTATATTTTTTCTAAAATAATTGTAAAATATTTATATGAAAATTGAGATTTTTTATGCAATCTATTTAATTTGTCAAAATGAACTAAAATTGTTCTTGGTTATTTAGAATGTATGTATAACGTCGATAACGAAAAGTTGAAACATACATAGAGTTGTCTAAAAGGCAAGAACTTGTTTTTTCACTCACCATACAAGTTAATAATCAATAATTCTGGCATCTTTTAAGGCACACTGAAGGTTTATCAAATAATCACTATTTTTTATTGAAGTGTTCTAAATAAAAACAAACGTATTTATTATCATTTTATTTGAATAAGCCAATGAAAATGAAAAATACTCATTTTTAAATCTAGCCTTGGCTGGTGCCAGGTACAACCCTATGGCTTTTTTCATATCTTCGGTAGTGGCGCTCTCATGTCGTTTCCTTGTGGCCTCTAAAACAATGCTAATTGTATTAGATCATACCATGAATAAAATACGTACACATTATCAACACCTACTAATACTTTGGACATTTACAATAATTGGAGTGGTAGCTACATTCTAATACTTACGATACTTATTTTTACTTTATTTCATAATATTTGAAAACATTCTACGTACAAACAATAAAACAACACAACGTATTCTAACCTCTATTTGAGGTTATGACGCTTATCTACCGAGATGAATCTCTTAAGCAAATCAACTAGCAATTTATTTGGTAGATGCAGTACATGTATGATAATGCATATGTGATGCATAAAATCCCTACAATTATATTATTAAACGATTTCTGTACATAGCGATATTGAGCATTCCAATTATCTTATAAATGCCATGACATGTTCAAAGTTTGCTTACCTCGTAGTCACCACAAAAACTAAACACACCCCGCAACAATTAATTACACACTTAACCCTAATCTGCCATAATCGTATACTATTATAAACTATAACATGTAAGGGACAAACGAATGAAAACGTTGATGATACGCATGTGCGCGTATGCATTCTATGTACCTAATCCATAGACGCATAAACAATACTAATCATATAACACCGGCACCGTAATGAATAAGGTGTTGTGTTGACGTTCGCAACTTACAAATATTACATAATATAAATACAAAACGCAGATATATTAATAGAAAAGTTACAGCGCTCAACTTAGATACTAATTAAATCATATTAGATATATATTATCTAATTAATCTTTAAACTATCATTTTAAATAGGACATACCTACTTAATATGTATGCATATTTACCCATTTTATATTATTCGTCCTACGCATCAAATGTACAAAAGCAAAAATTCCATTTTTTTTATATGAAATAAATATTTACAGAAATACAAAGCAAAATATTCTTGCAGAGTTATGAAAAATATATTGAGAAAACATTTAAAATATTATTAATGCTACATAACATATATACTTTTTAAATGTTTTCCTAATATATTTTCTATAATATATTTTATGCATATTATATTAATATAACTAATATTCAAGAAAGATTTAATATTTTTTAAATATTTATAAAATATGAAATAAATATAGTTGGTCACTGGGGTTATGTTAAAAACTGCAAAATTTTAAACAAAACAGATGTCTTGTTATTTCACGGTTTACTGAAGTACAAGTTAAACCACATAAACAATTTTAAATGGCGTTAGTAATTATGTGAATTACTAATAACGCGTCTGGGAATGTGTATGCTTAGAATCACGGTATACTCGATTTGAATCTCATATTCGTCAAGGCCGGTCAGGTGACGTCATTGCGGAGCACATAAAAACCAATCAAATACATCTATGGTAAATAGTAAAATGTAAAAATCCAGATTCATTCACAACTATTGATTTAAATATAACTTTGCTTTGGAAAGCCTGTTTAGGTTTGAAACATCAAAGAAAAAAATGTTTAAATACAATGAATCGATAAAATGGTTTCTTGTAGAAATCACCATGCAGCAAAAGCAATGCTTAATGGAAATGAGTTTATACACTTAGGGGAGCGCTAATGACCCCCCAATTTTAGCTAATTTTTTGTGTGTTCTCAAAGTATTTTCATAGTTTTTTCTAGAGAATCGAAATTTAGAAACATCTTAGCTCTTTTTAAATGTGTTTCGTAGCTCCATCCGGATTTTCTAACCCTAGCTTTTCCATTAATAAAAGCATCACGACTGAAATCGATTTTTATCTGACCAAAATATAATAATTATTATTATATACGTAGCGCAATTATTACTCCGCAATGACTTACTTCCGTCTGAAACCGAACATAATTTGGAAGTGACTCACCGCTTGTCTGCATAAATAAATACAAATCGTGTTTCGTCTTACCAAATCATGGGAATAGCAACGTTCGCTCTGTACTTAAATGTGTGTATATGTATTTATCTGTATTTTTGCAGAAAATAAAAGCTTTTTAATGATTAATTTGTGATTTGCAATAGTAGGGGCATGGCTCTGTGGCTATTTAAGAAGGGCCGCCACTGAGATAGACCATGTTACATATCAAAGCTTTAAGCTCACGACGATTACAATTTAGATAAATAAATGCCTTAAGAAGTAGATCGCATTTGTAAGATCATTTGTGAGTAAAGGAATGTCTGTAGATCTAGTAACGTTAATACGCAACAATTTCGTATTTCGCAGTCGGGGCCGTGGTATTGAAATATTTTATACGATAGTCTGTTCAAAATTATGTTACCAAAGGGTTGTGAAATAATTATGTACGCGGACGATGCTACGATACTACGTTATTAGTTAAAATAGGCCAATATAGTACATTAAAAAATAGGGCTAATCAGGCTTTAGCAAATATTTGAATTTGTAGCTTAGATAATAAATTAAATTTTAGTACGCATAAATCAAAGACGCCATCTTTTTTTGGCAAAGCGAGGCAACAAAAGCCTACATTTAAATTAGAGGAGGGTAGAGTTTATTGCAATTTATGGTAGATGATAAATGTTAAAGCACATATTCAGTATGTTACCGCGAAAGTTAGGGTTAGGATCGCGAACGCGTATTCATCTATTTCGACAGAGGCGGCGTGCGTTATTTCGGAAGCATTACCAGTAGATTTACGTTTGAAAGAACTTAGATTTGGTAGGGACGCGAATAAAATAGGGTTTGAGGGTTTAATTACGACGTGTTAATGATTTAGAAGTGCGAGTAGATTTAAGGTTTAGAAATTTTTAAAGTTAAGTTGAAGGGTGAAGGTGGTAGAGGTGTGGTTTTTGTTGTTTATAATAAGAATATTCAGGTATACAGGGTGATTCTCAATATATGCGAGAAACTTTAGGAGCTGATTCCTGAGGTTATTTTGATCATAAAAGTTCATATGAGTATATGTCCAAAACGGTTCGGTTTTAAGGTTATTGAATGTTTAATAATAAATCATGAACTATGACTAACACGATATAATATCACAGTTGGTTCTTCAAAAACTATTGTGTTGAGAGGGAATTGTTTATTTGTCATTTCAATATTTGTCAATAGTTGTCAGAGTATTCATACAGTTTATTGCCAGTTTCTGTTTTCTAAAATGTATTACACGAATGCTGAGATGTGTGATATGCATTTCGTTTACGGTCTTGTCAATGGAAATTCGCGTGCTGCTAGACGTCTTTATGAAGAACGATACCCGAACCGTGTCATCCCGTATCATTCAATATTTGCCCGTCTTCACCAACGTCTTAGTGAAATGGGAAATTTTCAAAAACGGACGACTGATAACGGACACCCATCTACAGTGAGAACTCCACAAGTTGAAGAAATGGTACTAAATGGAATTGAGGAACATCCTACTATAAGCACCAGAAAAATTGCGTTTGCTTTAAACATTAGTCAGGCCACGGTTTGGAGAATATTGAAAGATCAACTGTTGTATCCATATCACATTCAACGGGTGCAGGCACTTTTGCTGGCAGATTTTCCGCAAAGAACGGCTTTTTGTCAATGGATGCAACGCAAAATCCTGACTATTTGGCTCAAATATTCTTCACCGACGAGACTACTTTCTCTAAAAACACGATTATTAATTTTCATAATAATCACATATGGGCCGAAGAAAACCCGCACGAACTAGTGAATGCCCGTCATCAATATCAATTCTCTGTCAATGTGTGGGCCGGAATTGTTGGAGATCACTTGATAGGTCCACATTTTTTTTAGCGATGCGGTTAATGGCGAGGTATAACCGACAATTTTCTTGAAGAGGAGCTACCACTACTGCTGGAAGAAGTTCCGTTGCAATTAAGATTACAAATGTATTTTATGCATGACGGTGCTCCAGCGCATTTTAGTTTAGTTGCTCGCGAGTTTTTGGACAATACGTATTCAGATCGGTGGATAGGATGGGGAGGTCCACAACCGTGGCCTCCTCGGTCTCCAGACTTAAATTCTTTGGACTTTTTTGTCTGGGGTCACCTTAAATCGTTAGTTTATACGACTCCCATTGAAAATGTCGATGAACTGAGAAATCGTATTATCGCAGCTTACCCCTGGTATTTTAGAACAGACTCGCCAGTCAATACGACGGAGGATAGAAGCTTGTATTGCAGTTGGGAGTGGTCATTTTCAACAGTTAGTATAAGTGATTTTTTTTACTATTATTTGTTTAATTTATAATAAAACATTAATTATGTAACTACTATTAAAATATTGTACAACTTTAGAACTAAGCGATTTTGGACATATGTTCTTATGAACTTTTATGATCAAAATAACCACAGGAATCAGCTCTTAAAGTTTGTCGCATATATTGAGAATCACCCTGTATAATTAAAAGTTTAAATTAGGAAATCATTGCAATGATTTCAGGCGAGAAGGAAAGTTATCTGGCAGTAATGGAACTTATTTAATAGTTCGATCATATATAGTAGGCATTAGGAAATTAAAAATAATCGATCGATTTGTTATTAGATACTTGGGATTCGTTAAGTGAGGAAGGTGTAAAACTTTTTTGGACTAGGACTCACGTGGGTACAACCGGTAATGAGAGTGCGGATCAATTACCGAAAGAGGCTGTCTATTTGTATATTTTTCTTTAGGTACAGGTAGTTATATCCAATTACGTAAGTTTATGTTTCCTATAAATTTATTTCTGACAAAATGAATATATAAACAAACTTTTGCTAGTGATAATGCTTCCAAAAATCTGATCGTAGGTAAGTCATATTGCATCTCAAATCAAACGTCTTGACGATTAGAATTCACATATACTAACGCTTTAAAACAAAATCACATACTTGAAACATTTATTAGAAACAAAAAAGAAAAGATCGCGATGATTCCAGTAAAAATTTTATTACATTTGTCATTGACTGAACATTCCTCTTTAGGTATAAGAATATTTATTATAGAGGATTATATAGGCTTATATCTACTATAAAGTCAATTGCCGCCCTTATACATTATTCAGCAGTCCTTCATCGTGTCCTCAGTGTAACAGGAGGCATTTGAAAATTCCCAATAACTTCCTGTTGTGAATCGCAACAGCGCAGCGACTGACTGTCATCATAATTGATTTGCTTTGATTTATCGATAGCGATTTGAGCTGTGCGCAGTTAAAACTAAAGCAGTTTAGCTTCCCTTTGGTAGGAAGAATTGCATATACGTATTTGCTTATAATTAGTTAAAATTTATTAATTTATTAGGGAAATAAAAGTATTTAACTAAATTATATTTGTTTCTCAATAACATGGACCACGTATAAGTTTGCGTGGTTAATTATAGGGCTGGTAGGATATTACACATTTAATAAAGTGATATTGTAGGTAAGATAAAATTTATTACATAGATATTACACATATTGCATCGCCTACATGTAAAAAAGTACTCTGGTTGCCCACAATGACATTTGTGCGGAAATATATGAAGAGCGTTGACAAGTGAATTCACACGCAATTATATAAACAATTTTTTCCCTTAGTTTGCTTAAAGCCAGCATATTAAGTCTGTGTAATAATTGATTTTGCGGTATGCCTCCTTCTGGGTAATTTCCATCCATTTTGAAAAAAAAGGAAATTTTATAAATTTGCGATGGATGCTGTTTAAACTCAGAAAGTTACATGGATACAAAGGGTTTCGTACCAAACCAGCATACCCTAGTTTGCTTAGTATATATATATGCACAATTTAATGAATTTAATAAAGATGTTGTCTTCATTATATTTAAAGTACTTAGACAGTGAGATTTTATGGCCTCAGAACATATGTGGTCTATATGCAATTTAAAGGAAAACGTGGTATCACAGACTACATCTTCAAAGGAAAACATACTATTCTGTTGAGCAGCTATAATTGTATTGCCACGGAAAGTTCCACTACATAGAAATAAGTTCGGTTTAAGGTAAAATATAGATCTGTTCAGAGAAGACAATTAGATTATCGAAACCTTGCCAGCGTTTTGCGAGCATCGCGCTTGCGAGGGGATTGACGACGGGGTGCTGGCATTCAGGTTGTGTGGATTAATAAATTTAGGATTGAGTATAAACTACTAGTTTATAATTAACAACCCCTAACCACAGCCCCCGGCAAGTAACTTTTTAGTATTCATATATTTATGTGTGTGTTTTAGTTAATAATAATAATTTATATTATATAATATATAATATAAAATAATAATATTTAATAATAAAATTATAAATAATAGAAATAAAATATTTGACTTTACTTTTGCAAGTTAACAAAAAAATTATTTATGTTTAAAAATTGTTTTTTTTTTTTGGATAGTTTTTAATAATATAAATTACGTAACATATGAACAAATCATTTGACAAAATTGTCAAACTGACTGATTGGTTGTTGGGAAAGGTTTGTTTGTAAAAAAAAAGAAAGATAAGATCTTTTTTCGATAGAAGTCAAATTATTGAATTATTAAGAAGTTCTTTAATAAGAATAGAAACAAATCATTTTAAAAGAGAAAACATAAACGAAGTATCATTTTGGAAATTGGAAATAGAAAATTAGAGAAGTGGATTAACGTATTCTTAGTGGTTTCGATAAGAAGTTGTATCTTTATGTTGTCATAAGTTTGGATTCGATGGTGGAACTTACTATTTAAGATTGGATTATTGTTTTATAATTGGATTGGATTTGAAGTTACACTAGTACTAGAAATTGAAGAAAAAAAAATAATAAAGAAGATTTTCATTAGAAGATATAATGAGGTTGGTCATTGTTATGTTATTAGTAAATTAATTGTATTTTCAATAGGTATTGAAACAGTTCCGAAATCGTCGCTAGTATTTTAAAATTAAGAACTCATATAATGTTAAACGACAAAAGTCAAATTGACACATAACAATATATATATATTTATATCATTATAATTGTTTTTTAATACTCAACGTAAATCATTATCTGATGATGGCGTATCGCCGAAACATGTAGTGTAATAGATTTTTTTAAATAAAACTTTGAATGGGAAGGACCATTATTATCATTTTAATATTTTTCAAATACAAACACCATTCATAAAGGATTACGTCAATTATATGTAATTAAGTTTAGTAAAGCGAGTGGCTCAAACCCCTAATCTTTAAGACAAAGAGGCGCGACATTTGGTGGAGGCTTCAAACGATCTTTTTTTTTATATATTATGGTGTTTTAATAATTAACAACCCTCAACTGCAGTTCCACGGTAAGTACCTTTTTGGTAGTCTATATATTTATATATTAAAGAAGCGAGTAGCTCCAACCCCCAACCCTTACGCAAAGGGGCGCGATATTTAGGGAAAGCCGCGACAATATAAATAATTTTCTCAAAATTTTAAAATATTTTTAAAGTACATTAAATAAGCTTGCATTATGACAAGATAAAGGTATTTACTGACGCTTCAAATTTGCACGACACTTGCACGACGCGACATCTGTTAACGAGCGATATACACAATCATCACTTTATTTTCGTGAAAAAAAAATCACAACTCTTTTTCATTTAATTAATTTTTACATTAAATGTCAAAATACTTAGATACCGAGAAGTGCCTTAGAGTTGGGAAGATTCAACGTCAACGGAGGAGTTTACGAATGTTTGTAAGAAAGAAAACGGGGTATGTTAGAGAAATAATTGTTCCAACGAAAGTACCGTTATAACAATTAAAGTGAAAATTTAAAAAACAAGAATATTTACCCAGGGTATTGATGCGAAGATCCCAGTTCAAATCATTCCGGAAGAAAGGAAATCAACCAGCGAGACATTTTCAAGTCCAAGAAAGCGTAGAGAGAAGCTAGGAGGTATCACAAGTATTTCAAAGGGGACCAAGCGACAGGATAACATGCGAGTTAAAAAAGAGCTCAGGATTCATATTTAAAACAAAAAAAAATATAGAACTGTTAAAGAAGAATATAATAATCAGAACAATTTCAATCTACATAAAGAAAAAATACCAAATTGATTTATATTATTTAGTTTTTGTTATTCGCTAAAACATTTAGAAATTCATATTTATCGTTAAAGTCTATCAATTACAATTTTTTCTTTTTTGAGAAGAAATGATCATACCCCGAATAATTTAAAAGTTTGAATCATAATGTGTATGTATGTAGATAGAAGGGTGATGTTACACTGCGACTTAAAGGATCTGTTGTGTCCCCTATTATTGCTGCTTTACAGCTGGCCTTCCAATCCTATTCCTTTCAGAAAGTGTAGGATGTCAGAGGGCCCCAGTTTAGGTAAGTCTCCCTCTTCGATTTCACATGCTCCCAGGTGCAATGCCCTCAAGTTGCACAGGTGCTACGCAGTTTGAAAGGAGGTGGATGGGTGTTTCATCCTGTTCCCCACAAAATCTACATTCAGCTTCCTTTTCCAATCCAAGCTTACTCAGGTGTCCTTTCAGTCTACAATGGCCTGAAAGTATTCCTGTTAATATGCGAACGTTGTTCTTACTCAGGTTGATGCGTTATGTAAACCTCTTCTGGTTATAAGTTCCCAGAAGAATTTTTACTTTGCCTCATTCACTGGAGATTTTCCCAGTAACTGGATTTTCTCTGCTCCACTTCTATTTTCAGTTTCTTCAGTATTGTACTGCTACTTAACCCGCAAAAGGGTTCAGGCCTTACAAAAGGCATCCCAGCCCCTTTTCTTGCGAGGTTATCCGCAAAAAAAGGGCCTGGAATGCCTTTTATCATAATATTATAAATAAATAAAGTTCAGAATCTACTCATCATTTTGAGCAATTTTAACAATTAGAACTGAAATTTAGTGGTTAAGTTGTAACGAGAATTTGTGAAAGAGTTAACATATCTGTTATGAACCAATTTTCATTTATATTTGTATTTGATAATCTACATTTATTTGATTTACAATATGCGAGTTAAAATTTACCTGAGAAACTGCGCTTTCCTTGATAATCGGCTATTTCATTACACCACATTTTTATGTCGGCCATTATTTGATTTGGCGACAAATACTTACATCGTCCAAGCAAATAGATAGGAATTTGTACAGTTTAAAGAGTGGCCATACTGTTGAAAAGTCACACTTTGAAAGGGGCAAACTATATTACAATTTGAATACAGTTAAGGTAAGTGATTCTATCCAGATAACGTTCTTTCGAATCCTTTAACGAGCCTGATGATAAATATTTATTGACGATTATTTATTTATTTATTTTTTTATTATTACAATATATTTATTTACGAAAATACTCTGCAATATCAACAATTTAAGCATCACATCGCTTTTAAGGGTTACTTACTGCTACCACGTTCACATTACCTAGCATAAAATTGTGGCAAGCCAGAACGGTGTTTTTCCACTACTCATCATATCTTACACTACATCTATCTTGTAATTGCCGCGTTAATGATTTAATAAGACCTAATTATAGGTAAATAATTACTTTGACGTCTAATTCCGTTCCAGCTCTACTCAAGCGCGCAATCATGACTTCTTTAAGTTATTCCAGTTTGTATGTTATTCGCAAAATAAGTCACCAGTCCTTGATTCGAGCCACTTTTCTCTCTCTTCAGCTCCATCATCATCTACGCTGCTGTTAGACGCTTTCGACATTGCACACACACAGTGCGTGCGGATAATTCCCTTTAATTGCTTCATACGACGGAAATCGACTTGATTGATGAGTAGCTGTCGTCTGGGATTTTTTCCGAATTATTTCTCGTCTTGCTGCCCCTACTTCTCACACCAGGTAGAATTTACAGGACGGTTGTAAGAGCAATTATTCGTTTATCTTTTTAACTATCTGTGTTTCTCATGCCTGTTTCCCCCTTTTTTTTATTTCAGTATGTTAGGAAAAGCACACGATTGATGTAAATAATAAAATATTGACATTAATAACCCGGGCCAGTGTTTGTTCTTTTAATATTCCTGACGAATCTTGCTTGGGGTTTATGTGGATATAAACGGCTGGTCTGTAAATCATGCTTTTAGTGCTGTCCCTTGTCAAGTGTTATAGTGTTTTTTTCGTATTATCACGACTTTGTAGATTAAATTATTAAGTAGATGTTTTTTTTTTCTTCTTCAAACAATCAAAAATGTATCACGAATATGATTACCTAAATTATTGCTTGGGCAAAAAAAATATCTTCATACAAGTATACGAGGATGTATTGAAAAATTCTTAGTCTACTATAGAAGCATACAAAATTTGCAAGTCAAAATATTTTATTATTAAACATACTCTCTCTCTCTTCTCTTATGTATATGTATATAGCGAGGGCGATGTTACACTGTGACTTAAAAGATTCTTTGTGTCCCCTATTCTTGCTGTTTGACAGCTGGCCTTCTAATTAGATTCCTTTCAAAAAGTGTTAGGTTCGGTAAATCTCTTGAGTTGCATACTGCTACGCAATTTGAGAAGAGAACTGGCTGAGTGTTTCATCCTGTTCCCCAATCTGCTCCAGTCGTTTTGCTCCTTCTTTTGTTCCTTCCTTGTGAGGTATTCTCACTTTGGAATGCTTCTTATGGAGGTCCTGCTTTAGTTTCCTGTTTCTTAGCGGTGTCGTCTCGCTTAAGTGGGTTAAATATATTCCTTCCTCCACGGGTGATCTGACGAGTAGCTAGGGAAGAAAAGGTTCACTTCCACAGAGCCCCGCATGCAGAGGTAAGGCTAAATACAATGGGGTGCGCCACCATAAATCCCACAGACCTATCAGCCTTACATCATTCTTTTTAAAAACGGTGGAAGAAGCTGTAGATAACTGTATTAGAATAGACATCTTGGAGCGGGTGCCGTTGCACCCCTGTCAGCACGCCTATCAAACGGGCAAATCCACTGAGACTGCATTAGTGGAGCTGGCGGATCAAATCCAAGATGCACTGATGAATAAAGAAACCGCAGTGTGCGCCTTTCTAGACACAGAGGGCGCTTTTGACAACACTCCACACGAGTCTGGTCAAAAACTCATTAATTAATAGGGGAGTAGACGGCGTGACTTCTAGATGGATGTCGCAGCTACTGTCTACCAGGTCGGTGGAGGTGGAGGTGGGACATCTCGGTTAGTACGACCAGAAGATGCCCACAGGGGGGAGTTACATCCCTACTTATGTGGAGCCTAATAGTAGACGAACTCTTATGCGGATTGACGGATCTAGGCATACCTTGTCAAGGGTATGCTGATGATATTGTCATATACGCAAGAGGCAAATTTGAGAATACCCTCTGTGACATAGTTCAAAGAGGATTGAACTTCACGAGAAGATGGTGTCAATCGGTGGGACTCAATGTTAACCTCACTAAGACTACCTTAGTAGCATTTACGAGGAAAAGAAAATCCAATCTTAAAACCATAAAAGTGGATGGGCAAAATATAGATTGGAGAACGGAGGTTAAATATTTAGGCCTTACCTGGAACAAACATGAACTTGAAGTAACCAACAAGGCCAAAGGAGCTCTGATGCTGTGCACAAACTTTGCAGGGAAAAATTGGGGATGCAATCCAAAAATACTGCTTTGGATGTATACAGCGATAGTGAGACCGATGCATCACTTATGCATCAGTAGCTTGGAGCAAAAGAACTAATCTGGCCACCGCGAGAATTAATCTCTCTAAAGTGCAAAGATTAGCATGTGTATGCATAACGGGGGCTATGAGAAC
Source organism: Protaetia brevitarsis (assembly GCA_004143645.1). Classification (NCBI taxonomy): domain Eukaryota; kingdom Metazoa; phylum Arthropoda; class Insecta; order Coleoptera; family Scarabaeidae; genus Protaetia; species Protaetia brevitarsis. The sequence continues at coordinate 3,593 of RXPK01002642.1, read as the reverse complement.
CTGCCCAACAGCAGCTATCGAAGTAATGTTGGATCTTACCCCTCTCCACATCGTAGTAGAGGGCGTAGCAAAAAGAACCACACCCAGAATGGTCAAGGAAGGAATGATTAGGCATAGGCCTGAATCTCCTGACGATGATCAAACCTGTTACATGCCCGGGATGATGCTAAAAAAATTCAGCTTTGTGAAGGAATTCATCATAAAGCTCAGTAACACGAGCGAGTGGGATCATAACACACCTTCTGAACTTGAATAGAAAACCGTTAAATGTGTACTGATGGCTTCAAAACGGCAGAGGAACTGGAATAGGAATATATGGCCTAGAACTCCACATATTCGAAAACTTGGAAATATCCAAGTATATTTCAGGCGGAAATACATGCTATTGAAAGATGTGTTCAGTTCAATATTGATAGAAATTATTGAAAGTAGGAGATTATCATCAATGTCTGATAGTCAAGCAGCCATCAAGGCGCTGAGCTCATATGAAATCAGTTTCAAGATGTCTGGAATGCCTAGGAAATTTAATGTCTAGGCAAAAGGAATAAATAACCATCCTGTGGGGTCCGGTCACACAGTATGGAAGAAACGAAAATGGATAATTTCGTAAAAAAGGGGTTGGAATACCTTTTGTAGGCCTGAACTCTTTGCGATAAGTAGCAGTACATACTGAAGAAACTGAAAATAGAAATAGAGCAGAGAAATTCTAGTTGACTGGGAAAATTTTCCAGGGAATGAGACAAAGTTAAACTTCTTCTGGGAACTTTAACCAGAGAGTTTACAGAATGCATCAACCTGAGTAAGAACAATGTTGCATACTAACAGGAATACTCTTCAGCCCATTGTAGACTGAAAGGACACCTGAGTAAGGTGTTGGATGAAAGGAATCTGAATGTTAGATTTTGTGGGGACTAGGATGAAACACCCATTCATCTCCTCCTCAAAACGCGTAGCACTGTGCAACTCGAGGCGTTGCACCTGCGAGACATGTGAAATCCAAGAGGGAGACTTACTAGACTGGGACCCTCTGGATTATCCTACACTTCTGAAAGAATAGGTTGTAAGGGCCAGCTGTAAAGCAGCAAGAATAAGGGACACAACAGATCTTTTAGGTTGTAGTAACATCACCCTTCTATTTATACACATACATTATATAGATACATGGGGTGCGTCAAGTACCCCAAGGTTAGACTAGTAGACTAGTCTTCTATCCAGCCACGCATCCCATCATTTTCATTCTCTTCTTCGACTAGATCGCAGAAACGATTGAAGTACTTACTAAAGCTATTTAAAACACTTCAAACGTCAAATCTTATAATCCAGTTAACTTTACTAGTTTTGGCCAAAAAATAGGTAGATAGGTAGCCAGATGTGTACAGGAGTGTACTCAGCTACGGGGTCGTTAAACACATTATTAATGTTTTTTTGCGTATTACTCGTTAATAAAATTTTTTGCAAATGTTATGGTTTCATTTTTGATGTATTGCGAAAAGATCAATTTGAACAAATCATTCCTTTTAGATGTAACACTTTTAATGTCACTGACAATGAATATAGTTTCATCAATGCATTTGTTCGTCATCATGACATTTCCAAACATGTGCAAAATTAAAAGATTACCACTCATTTCCGTAAGATAAGACAAAAATGTGGATCAAGTTACAGATATGCCGTATAAGAATAATTGGAGTTACACTCTTAGATAATACTGACGATTGAAATTATTATTATTATCATCATCACACGAAGTACCACCGTCCGCTCAGACCATCATCTCGCCAGCAGTGATACGATAAACCCAGAGAGTATATACGGCGGCGAAACTTTACATCCGCTTTATCAACGAATCTCATCATCATCGTTCCTTCACTACTAACCCCACACATGTTCACCTCCTATACGTGCATTCTGTCTCGGTAGGACGCGCGATATTTACGATTTCGCGATATTTTCGATACCTCAGGGCGATACGTTGGGACCTTATCTCGGTACCTTACCGTCGCGGGCTCGCAGAGCGTCCGAGAGATGATTCTGATTTTTTTCTCGCTTATCCGACGGATTCTCGTCTTTTTTTTTCGGATCGTTCTCGAAGCGCTGGCGAAAAAGAGGTACGGCTTGAGTCTGTGGACGGCTAGGATAGCGAAACGGAGGCGTACGGATTGAATTACGAGCTGGACGGAGCTCGCCCGTTGACCCTGATAGTGCGCTGTGCCGGCGCTTCGGAACAAGCGAGCAAGTTTTGCGTAATTGCGCAGGTCAGGGCTCCGGGAGAAAGTTTCGAATGTTGGGCCGGCGAATAAAATTGGAAACGCGAGACGGAGTTAGAGGGATTAGATTTAGTTCTCGTTTAACATCAACGCCCAGTGGAAGAATAAGAAATTCGTATCTCTCAGGTGACCAAGGATGTGAAAACGTCACTTTTCTGCACATTTTAAGAAATTGCACACTGCTACCAGCGAATTCTCAGGGCGTATTAAATAGTAGCAATTTCCCAGAGCATGAGACCAGATTGAATAATAATAAAAAAAAATAAATAAAAAATTAAATATGGTTTATAAAAGGTTATTGATATTAAATAAAATAAATGATTTGCAAAGGTACCAAAGAATGGGGAAGAGGGATAAATAAAACAGTTTTGTAAATTTATTTCCCACGCTGCGACTTAGGAGTCGTTTCGGCAGTGAGGCGCCGGAGAGGTGTCGGATTGAGCGCCACTGTGGTTGAGTCAGTTGTTGCCTTCCTTGGCCCGGACGCTGTCGCCGGTACTTTGCCACAGCCAGAATGGCTATTTTCCAGTAGGGGAAACAGTGGATTGGTACTTGCAGAATTTTGATTTATAAATAATTAAATTGAATGAAAAGTTTTTAAATGAAAAAAAAAAAAAAACTAATGCGCAAGGACGATAAAATTTGAATTAAATAAAACTCAGAAAAACTATATAAACAGTTAATATAACAGTTAATTAGGTGAAGCCATACATTAAATGATTACAAAAATTGAAACACAATGAACTTTTGGAGTGACTTGTTATTATCAAAAAAAATTTTGTATTACAAAAGAAACAAGAAAATAAATCTTACCTACTCGATCTAGCATGCAATTAAATAGACCTACCATTTTTTAATGGCGAAAAGATGAAGGAAAAGCAAAATTAAATAATTTCAAAAGTACCGTTAAATTATTCTGGATCCAATGTAGTTGTTACTACAAATACAAAAGAAAATTAATCTAAAATAACTTCATTTAAAAACAATGCACAAACGTTGATTGCCCCCAAACGCCTCGGGAGGAAGAAGTGGAAGAAGCCGGTGGATGGAAGAAGAGAGCCGCGGGTCTAGGTACGCTTAGGCGGCTGCTTGGTAGATATCCGCGTCAGCGGGGTTCGTGTGAATTCTCGTCGCCAAAATACAATAACTCAAAAAACGCTTCCGTGAGTGTTTCTGACCTGATATCCCCCACAGGGTTACGAACGGTATTTTGGTCAAAAAGGGTACGGCAGAGCGTCGCTCTTTAACGGTTAGGTCTACACAGGCCTGGAGGTAATGAAGTCAAGGAGGGGAGAGGAATCTATTTCCGCGCTATGCCATTAATAG